>CM021107.1:397984589-398108086 GCA_007115665.2 Sequoiadendron giganteum | reverse complement strand
GTCAATTATAGGTGAATATGTTTGTATAATGCACTTTAATAAAAAAAATTTAGTACACTTTTGTAGCGAATTGAAACTTCCTCTAGGGTTGCGTGGCGGGGCATTACACATGGTATCAGAGCCAAGGTTTAAACATTGGTTGCTCTGGGATTATGATGTACCCATTAAGCTTAGTTGCGTAGGTTTTTAAGTGCACCTTGTCTAATACCCTTTTGTGTCTGTGTAGGAGTATGCCTCCTAGACGTGGACGAGGGAGAGGACATGGACGTGGCTGGGTAGGCAGTCGAGGGGAGAGTCAGCATGACTTGCCACCTCATGTGTCATGTATACCAGAGCAGGAGGAGCATCAGGCTTCACAGAATGATCCAGGAGGTGGTGGTAAACAGTTAGATCCAGTTAGGGTCAAAGCTGCACGCAAAGCCTTTGAGGAGGCTATGGCATTATTAGGACCGCGACAGGAGGTACCAGTAGGTAACCCTACGGTTGTGACAGTTACAGCTCAGTCTGATATGTTAGCGATGAATTATATGAGGGACTTGATTTGATCATAGCCACCTCGATTTGATGAAGTAAGTACCGATCTTGAGGCCGAAACTTGGTTGATAGGACTTGACCGATGTTTCTCCATGCACCCATTTGATAGTAACACCAAAGCACGGTGCGCTATTATACATCTCCGGGGTTTTGCAGCCACTTGGTGGAAGCTAGAGGAGCAGAAGCTCCATATAGACATGAGTACAATATCTTGAGAGATTTTTTTTGAGAGATTCAGAGCTTGCTTTCTCTCTGAGCATTGGCGTCAGTGTAGAGGCGATGAGTTCCATGCCATACATTAGCTAGCCATGATAGTTGATCAGTATTAGAGGAGATTCTATGAACTCAAGTAGTTCGCAGGTATAGGGGACGATGAGGGAATGCTAGTGCAGCATTTCATCAGGGGCTTAAATGCCCATATCAGTGGAGGTGTTCGGGTCTTTGAACCCAAGTCTATGGAGGTAGCTGTGGAGAAGGCACGACTGGTGGAGGAGAACCTGAATATGGCATTGGGTGGTCATACAGGTGTTAGTATTGGTGGTGGTATAGGAGCTGGGACTAGTGCTCGAGGGGGACAAACACAGGGAGTTGTAGCTCCTAAGTCTTAACAGGTATCAGTAAAGGGCAGTCAACAACAGTCTTTTTAGGGGAAATGGAAAGGTTTCCAGCAGGGACAGGGTAATAGGAACTGGAGGCGCATGAAGCATTTCAATGCTGAGCAACCCACTCAGAGTGCCCAGTCTACTTTTGGAGGCAGTGTATAGCAGTCTGGTGCACCAGCAGGAGGCAGAGGTTATGGTAGAGTCACAGGTTGCTTCTCTTGTGGTCAGCAAGGCCATATTGCTAGGATGTGTCCCAATAAGGGCACGTCAAGATTTACACAGAGACCAACGGTGTCAGAGCCGACAGTGGGAGATGCTGGCAGAGGACATCATGTGTTTGCAGCGGTTGATAATCTCTAGGCAGAGCACCATGGTACCGTAGTAGAGACCTATGGTATGTTACTAGGTAACCCTGTTACTATTCTTTTCGATTCAGGAGCATCGGATTCTTTCATTTCGTCATCGATTGTGTCACGTTGTAGACTGGGTGCCGTAAGGCAAGCCGATAGGTGGCAGGTAGAGTTAGCGTCTGGTGCGAAGGTTGCATCACATTCTGTAGTGCCTGACTGTAGGTTGGAGATTGGACCACTTTCCACTACCTTAGATCTTTGAGTTATACCATTGGGATCCTATGATGTTGTGATAGGTATGGATTGGTTAGAGGCTCACCGAGCAGTTATTGATTGTTGATGTAAGTTGATTCGGTGCATTAATGCATCTGGTGGAGAGGTGGATATTATAGGAGTACAAAGATCGATATCTTTGAGGATCATCTTAGCTATGTAGTTGAGGAGATGTGTTCATCGTGGATGTCAGTTGTTTGCAGTTACAGTTGAGGATTTGGGTTTAGGAGATGGAGAGGAGAAGGTATCTCTAGATAGTCATCCTATTCTTTAGGAGTTCACTGATGTCTTTCCTGATGACATTCCAGGGATGCCACCGAGGAGAGATATAGATTTTAAGATTGATTTAGTACCTGGATTAGAACCTATTTCATGAGCACCTTATCGTATGACTACTCAGGAGCTGAAAGAGCTTCGCTTGTAGTTGGAGGAGTTATTAGAGAAGGGATTTATTCATCCTAGTGTTTCACCTTGGGGAGCACCTGTCATCTTCATGAAGAAGAAGGACGGTTCACTTTGGTTGTGCATTGATCACCGGCAGTTGAACAAGGTAACGATCAAGAATCGTTATCCACTTCCTAGGATAGATGACTTGTTTGACCAAGTCAAAGGTGCTACCATCTTTTTGAAGATAGATCTTAAGTTGGGATACCATCAGCTCCGTATTTTTGATGCAAATATACATAAGACAGCGTTTCGGACACGGTATGGTCACTACGAGTTCACTGTGGTACCATTCGGGTTGACGAATGCGCCATCTGTGTTCACGAGTTTGATGAATGGAGTATTCCGCACGTACCTTGATAGGTTTGGCCTTGTGTTTCTTGATGATATATTGATATATTCCAGGACAGTAGAGGAACATGAGGAGCATTTGCGACAGGTTTTGCAGTGTTTGTGAGAAAACCAACTTTACGCCAACTTGTTGAAATGTGAGTTCTTTAAGTCTGAGATCAAGTATCTTGGTCATGTGATCTTAGGAGAGGGAATATCTGTGGATCCTTCGAAGATTCAAGCTATTCTTGATTGGCCTGTGCCCATGCATGTGGCAGAGATCTGTAGTTTTATGGGGCTTGCAGGATATTACAGGAGGTTTGTGCAGAGTTTTTCCAGGGTAGGTCATCCTATCACTTCTCTTCAGAGGAAAGGGAAGAGGTTTGAATGGTCAGAGTAGTGTGAGTCAGCTTTTCAAGTTCTTAAGGATAAGCTGACTAGTGCACCGATTTTAGGGATACTTGATTCCATAAGAGATTTTTGTGGTTTGTATAGATGCATCTTTGGAGGGCTTAGGTGTAGTCTTGATGCAGGAGGGACAAGTGATAGCTTATGAGTTGCGTAAACTTAAATATCATGAACGTAATTATCCCACACATGATCTTGAGTTAGCGGCAGTAGTCCATGCTTTGACTAGATGGAGACACTTCTTACTTGGGCACAAGTTTGAGTTACACAGTGATCATAGGAGTCTGCAGTATATTTTCACTCAGCCGAATCTTAACGCTAGACAGAGGCATTGGATGGAGTTCCTTTGTGAGTATGAATTTGAGGTGAAGTATATTCAGGGGAAAGAGAACATTGTAGCTGATGCACTCAGCAGACGTAGGCATGAGATTTCTGAGATGGCTCTTATGGTAGATTTACGGAGTCGGATTCTTGCTACTCTTCCAGTAGATAGTTGGTATCGGGATGTGAGAGCAGAGATTGAGGCAGGTAGACCTCTTGAGGGCAGATTTACAGGATATTCACTTGAGTCAGATGGGTTACTTAGGCATTCCGAGCGTATTTACGTTCCTTCAGTAGGTGACCTTCGATCTTTGGTTTTGATCGAGGCTCATCGTGCGCCTTATTCAACCCATCCTGGGGTGAAGAAGATGCACGCAGATCTACGCCAATTGTATTTCTGGCCAGGGATGAAGAGGGATATTATAGATTTTGTAGCACGGTGTTTGGAGTGTCAGCGAGTGAAGGCTGAACACCAACATCCAGCAGGGCTTCTTCAGCCACACCTTGTACCTGAGTGGAAATGGGATATTATCTCACTGGACTTCATTGTTGGTTTACCCAACTCCTCGTGATGACATGATGCCATTATGGTGATGGTCGATAGGTTGACGAAGGTAGCACACTTCTCGCCTATGTGTGCTTCCTATAATGCATCATCAGTTTCTAGAGTGTTCATGGAGGATATTGTGAGGTTGCACGATATTCCACGTCGGATTATTTCTGACAGGGATCTAGTGTTTACTTCAACTTTGTGGACATCATTACAGCATGCTATGGGGATACAGTTGAACTTTAGTTCAGCATATCACCCTGAGACAGATGGACAGATAGAGAGGGTTAATCAAATCCTCAAAGATATGTTACGCATGTATGTCATGGATCAGCAGACACAGTGGGAGGATTATCTTTATCTAGTGGAGTTTGCTTATAATAATAGCTACCAGAGTTCCATAGGCATGGCACCTTTTCAGGCCATGTATGGACATCCTTACATACTCCTCTTAGTTGGGATCGATTGGAGGACAGAGTGTTGTTAGGACCTGAGATGTTACAGGATATGGAGTAGCCGGTGGATTGGATTAGAGAGCACTTGGTGGCAGCATAGGATAGGCAGAAGAAGTATGCGGATGTGCATAGGGTGGATCGTCAGTTTTCTATTGGTGACAGAGTATTTTTGCGGGTGTGTCCGCGAAAGGGTTCTATCCGATATGGAAAGGCTTCTAAGTTGGCACCTCGCTTTGTTGGACCTTTTGAGATACTCGAAAAGATTGGTCTAGTTGCTTATCGACTCGCTTTGCCACCCGGTCTTGCATGTATACATGACGTTTTCCATGTTTCAGTTCTTAGACCTTATCATCCATATGTTACTCATGTCCTTGATTGGGATTCTTTACAGGTAGAGGATAGACAGCTGGCTTTGGAGCCCATGGCCGTAATGGAGCGCTGAACGCTCGCTCTTCGAGGGCAAGATATTGAGCAGGTCAGAGTGTAGTGGGATCCCAGGGATGATACTTCATCGACTTGGGAGGATGCAGTTAGGATGAGGGAGTTATATCCCTACTTGTTTGCAGGCTTCCAGGAGTAAGCCTGGTCTTTGGGGGGGAGAATGTAATACCCCTCTGTTTTGCTTTTTGTGTGTTTGCTTTATGCTATGTTTGGGATGCAGCTACTATTATACTGGACACACCTGGTTGTTTGTGTTTTGATCACTACTATTGAGTGACATTGATTATTGTGTAATGTGGATTATCTGACTATTGTTTCACATGCATCATGGATTATTGATGTTAGTAGAGTTAGCTTGAGATATTGTATTGTGTGATTATTGATTATGATGTAATGTCAGTCTTTGATGAGTGTATTGGTGAAGAGGATGGTTCACATCACTCGCTTGCGAGCGCCCTGCGAATCCGTGATTTCTTCTTCATGGTGTGTATTATATACTGGATATATTGTATTATGTTGTTTATTTGGTTGCAGGTTGCAGGTACATGACACCGACTTCACCTGATTTCACAGGTCTGAGCGTGTCGATCCAACGGTTAAGTTGAAAGGGAGATAGTAACTAGGTAACATGTGTCAGGTCTACGCCCTAGCCTTAGTGTGTCGTCAGTCTTGATTGTTGAGTCTTGTTTTACCTTATTAATGTTATTTGATTATGTTGGATGTTTTATTAATTAATCAATATGTTAAAATTATTGCATTGTTGAAAGTAGAGTTTATTTTAATATTAAGTGAAATTTATGATTAGATGAAATATTTAAGTTGTTGATGAAATTGTATTTAATTAAATTTTAATTTATTTAATTAATTAAATTAATCTTGGAAAAGGTTGAATTTAATTATAAAAAAAATTAAAATTAATTAATTGAGTTTATAGAAATAAATTAAATTAAAAGAATTGAAAGAAAAGTGAAATTGCATTTGAAAATCAATTTGGGGTTTTCAAAAATGGGAAAAGGAAATAAATATCTATTTTCACTTTACATGCAAAAGGAAATTAGGGTTAGATTAGATATTTGAGTTTTAATTTGAATGCCATTATTGAGTTATTTAATGCAATGTAATTTAGATGATGTATGTTGATGGGAATTAAGTAATCTCGGTTACGTAGCCTTAGGGGAGGTTATCAATTATAGGTGAACATGTATATTTAATTCATTTTAAAAAAAAAAATTAGTACGCTTTTGTAGTGAATTGAAACTTCCTCTAGGGTTGCGTGGCGGGGCATTACATCATGGCTCGACTCGAGCCTCTTTAATATCTATGTAATGGGTATTTAAATACATAAAGTTTGTTTGTAATCTGTTATAGACTTTTTCAATGGTAATCTAAGCCATCTAAAATATAGGACTTAGTTAGAAGTTTTCTATAAAATGTAATCTCCAGAAGCGAAAGACAACGCAAAATAGTAATGTTAAGTTGACAACATGTTTTTTGAATATACATGAATAAAGAGATTATTACATATCAATTTCTAAGTTGTTGAAGTATGGATGGAAATTATTTTTAATGGAAGAATTTTTGAATTAGTTGTGTATGTGACTTGAGGATGAACGTAGGAACCCACAAACTTGCCACTCGAGGGAGGATAGATTAAATAGACGAGTACTTTCCTTTCTATAATTTTTATTGCATGGACAATCATTCTATAGGAAATTTTTTAAGTTTGTCGTTATCGTGTCTGAAGTTCTAGAGCACTCATTATCTCTCATTTTCGTAGTTACTTATTGCTAACTATTAAATCGTTACTATTTAATAAGAATATTTCATGGATTGTTTACAAGCTTTTCTACTTTCGTAGTTTACCTGCTCCTTAGTTTAATCATTTATGTGCTTTCTAGTTTAGTTATCATATTTTCTAGATTAGTTATCTTATGTTTTCTATTTTAAATATTTTCAGTTTTCTTTAGATAAATTGTTATCAGTTAAATAGTTAAACGACCTTAGATTAAAATTAACTTCAGTTGTCCTAAGAAATTAGAAAATCTAAAAGAGTTAGTTAAGCTTCCTTCTATTACAAATAGCCTTAGATACTACCTGGTCAATATATTGATGATTTTATCTTCTAAATTAATGGGACCTAACGACAACCTATCACTTTTTGGCGTTGCTGTCGAGGATAGTTTTCTTACTTGAGTGTTAATAGGAGATACCTTGAATACCTCTTTTAGGCCCAAAATATCCTTTTGGCTTCCTTTTCTGCATGGTCAAGAAAAGAGGCCCACACAGATGATTTATACCAAAGACCCCCCCAAAACGTTCCAATCATACATAGGGAAGCCCAAAGCTTAGAAGACCGCTTTGTTGAAGAATTACTTGAGCCTAACCCACCAGAGGCTTTCCAATATATTCCTAAAGATCATCCAGTAGAACAACCTGTCATAGAGGAAATTATCCTTGAGGAACTCATTCCTCTGAACATCATGGGTGATCGTAGGGCAGAAGCTAACCAGAATGATGCCAACCGTAATAACAATGATCCTCTGACACCACGAACGTTTACTTATCCTATTACTCTGGATGCAGATGATGATACCACGATGAAAAAAATCTCTCCAAATTTTTGTGGCTTGTCCTCGGAAGACCCAGATCAGTTTCTTTTCAACTTTAAGGTCCTTTGTCAAACTTATGACTATAAAAAAGATAACCAGAAACTGAAGTTGTTTCCTTCTACTTTGAAGGACGCGGCTATGTGTTGGTTTATGGAATTAGGTGTTGGGAGTATTACATCTTGGGAGGATATGGAGAATGTTTTCTTGCAAAAATACCAGAGCTATTGTAGGGTCATATATCGTAAGGAGGAGTTGTTTAAACTTAGGCAAAACGAGGATGAGAGTCTAGAGGACTATTTAGATAGGTTTCTTTTCTTATCTAAACGATGTGGAGAAGAGGCCATTAGTGTTGAGATTCTCAAGACTATATTTCTTAAGGGACTCGATGAGGACGTAAGAAGAAGTCTTGATCTAATGGGAAAAGGTGACGTGTCTCAATTAGCCCTTGATGCAATATGTGAGTTGTGTCAGAATTTCTCACGTACTCGAGGAGGAATCCGTAAAACTACTCTTTTCAGAGGGTCTAACAAAATAGGCAAGCTCCGAGAAGAAATAACGAATCTCAAAAACGGACATACTTGTTCAACTGAACATGACATTAGATGGCATACAAGCTAAAACCCGCAATCTTGAAACTTTGTCCATCTATTGTCCAAGATGTTGAAATAAACATCTTTTGAGAGAATGTCCTCTAGACAAGGTTAATTTCTATCAAATTTGCGAGAAAAATCATCCTACAAACCAATGTGAGCTTCTTACTGATCTCAAGAATTCAAAGAAAAAGACTGCTCAAGTTGAGGAAGAAATAAATTTGGTCAATCAACGCTAGGGAGGGAATTTTTCTTATGAGAAAAATTCCAATCCTGCTTAGAGACCACAAAACAATTGGACTAGTAATCAATGGACTCCAACTTGGCCTCAACCGCCCCCTCAACAATCTAATTAGGGAACTCCCTATTGAGGACCCCCTGAATGGGCAACTCAATCATGGGGAACTCAACAGTGGCCAAACCAAACACAACAACAGTGGTACCCACAACATACTGCTCCCCAATGGAATCAAGGACAAAATCAAATTTATACCGGTCCTCAGAGGAATCAATAATAGAATCTTCTACCACCACCCCAGAATCCTCCATAGAATGAGCAAATAAATCAACCTCAGCTCTTGGCGCAACCACTTCCCAATCCTAAGAACAATCGACAAAGTACCCCGATATATTCCATTGAACAAGACAATGTCACCGGACTTGATGCAATACATTGTGGAAATGTTTAGTTGTGCTATGGTAGAACGCTTCAACTGCCAACCATCAAAGAAATTGTGGATGAACCCATTTTTGAAACTCCTGAGAAGGCCACTCCACCCAATCAAATTGTTACCACACACACTACTTTGCCGCCATCATCAGGAGGAGCTTCTGGATTTACCTCAGGTGGAGGAGGAAGGTTAGTCTCCAGCCGATCTTAGGAAGGATACCAACCCAGGAGAGAGAATTCAAGCACCCTTCTTGGAGCATCTGAAATCAACCATTCTAAAAGATACTCCGAAAATTCCTTTGACCTCTGAAACTACGTTAATACAAGAGATTAAACAATTGCAAATAGAGGTTCCATTGTTGCAAGCGATAAAGGAGATTACAGAGTTGAACCAGCTAATCAAACAACTATACATTAAAACTTTGGGAAGAAAGCCAAAGAAAATAAATACGATGCATATCGATGGATATTTAGCTGACTTTTTGTCTGGAAAGACTATTGCTCCAAAATACAATGATCCTAATAGTCCACTAATAACTGTCATGATTAATGAGGTAGCAATACCTAATGCATTAGTCGATTTAGGAGCAACCATTAATGTAATGATTGTGGACATGATGGAGAAGTTAGGCCTTACTAATTTTCATCCCACAACTATAGTTTTACAGATGGAAAATCAGTCCATAGCCATTCCAAAGGGTGTTATTGAAAATGTTCTTGTCAAAGTTGATGGATGGGAATATCTAGTTGACTTCCAGGTAATTCAGTTGGTTACACCAAAAGATAGCTATCCAATAATTCTCAGACGACAATGGTTGGCCACAATCGCAACAAAAATTGACTGCAAAGAGGGAGGAATGACCATTTCACATGGTCTAGATAGTAAATGTTTATTCTTATACCCTCTTACTAAACCCACTAAAAAATAACAAAGTATGGGTTGATGAACAAAAAGAGTCTAATGGTCAAGATAGTTTGGCCTCGTTAGCCATGGTAGTAATTAAACAACATGGAGAGGAATTAGAGGATCAGATAGTAAACAATGTAGCACACCTTGCTATAGGCTCAAGTGATGAGGAAATGGTGGATGCACCAAAATTTTTGGGACAACCAATCGATGTTCATGGGATGGAACAAAATTACACTACCATGGGAATGCCTTGTCCTTTGGCCAATATGATTCCCAAAACTAGCTATTTCTTTTAGGACATTATGAGATTTCACTGACTGATACCCCATAGCTATCCTCTCAATACCCTGTTATGACCAATCCATATAGTCACATCCGCCCATCCTAGAACAAAATCAATTATGCTGCTACCGGGAAAAAAATTAAACATCAATAGTTGGCTGACATAATCAGAAGAGGATAAATTATTTAATGTGTTGGAAAAAAGGTCTAAATATTTTTCTTGGGACTACATAGACATGAGGGGAATTCACCCGAGTATTTGTAGGCGTCACATTTACACTAATCCTAACATAAGGCCAGTACGTCAGCCACAAAGGAGACTCAATCTTGCATTAAAGGATCTTGTCAAAATAAAAATTGAGAAACTCCTTTGAGCAGGATTTATTTATCCCATCTCTGACAGTAAGTGGGTGTCGCCTATGGTTGTAGTGCCAAAGAAAAATGGAAAGTAGAGAATATGTGTAGATTACAAAGAACTTAATAAAGCCACTCACCAAGATTATTTTCCCTTACCATTTGTGGACTAGGTTCTGGACAACTTGGCTGGGAGGAAATATTTCTCCTTTTTATATGGTTTTAGTGGTTACAACCAGATTCAGGTAGCACTAGAAGACTAGGAAAAAATGGCGTTTACTTGTCCATGGGGAATATTTTCATACCGAGTTCTTCCCTTTGGACTTTGTAACACTTCTGTGACTTTCCAAAGAGCCATTTTGGCTATATTTGTTGGCTTGTCAATGACTGTGTAAAGGTCTATATGGATGACTTCATAGTCTATGGGTCAACCTATGATGAAGCCCTTCAAAACCTGGACAGGGTTTTAAAGGTTTGTGAGGATAACCAACTATCCCTTAGCCACGAAAAGTGTTTAATAATGGTGGAACAAGGAATAGTCTTAGGTCACCATATCTCTTTTGAAGGGATTAAGGTTGATCCCAAGGAAATTGAAGTCATTCAACAATTGACTACTCCTCATACACAAACAAATGTTAGAAATTTTCTCGGGCATGTTGGATACTACAAAAGGTTCATAGAAAGCTTCAGTAAGATAGCGGCCCCTGTGTTTTCCCTCCTCTAGAAAGACATGGAGTTTAACTGGACATCGAAGTGTCAACTATCATTTGAAATAATAAAGGAGAAACTTATCTCTGCTCCTGTATTGTGTGGCCCAAATTGGAATCGTCCATTTCATATTTATGTTGATGCTTTAGATGATGCAATTGAGGAAGTATTGGGGTAGGAAGATGAGGATGAGGGTAAATATGCCATATATTTTATTAGTAAAAACTTGACATCTGCTGAGAGAAACTACATAATAATAGAAAATAATTCTTGGCTATTGTACATGCCATTAAAAAGTTTTGCCATTACATTACAAGATATAAAGTTACAGTTTATACATACCATTTGGCTATTAAATATTTGATGAATAAACCTATAGTGAATGGACGGATAATGAGGTGGTTACTACTCCTTCAGGAGTTCAATGTAACAATACTTGATAAGCCAGGGAAATTTAATGTAGTGGCAGACTTTTTGTCTCGAATTAAACAAGAAGAGGGTGACTGTGCACCTGTGCAAGATGAATTTCCAAATGAAAATATGTTTTCTATCTCTACAAATACCCCTTGGTTCGCTAACATTGCCAACTATTTAGCCGCCTCTAAAATATCGCCTGGTTTCACATCAAAACAAAGGAAGTGACTTGGAGAGAGTGTCCCATTTAAATGGATTAATGGGATATTATTCTATTGTGGCCTCGATATGGTCTTGAGATGATGTGTTAGGGCAGATGAAACTTATAGTATCCTTAGAGCATGTCATGATGATCCTTCTAGGGGTCATTATTTTGCAAAAAGAACTTCTCATAAAATCTTAGGCACTGGATACTATTGGCCTTCAATGCATAAAGATGTCAAAAGCTATGTTCATAGTTGTGATGAATGTCAAAGGGTGGGAAGACCAACAACTTCTGCTGAAATGCCTTTGCAGCCCCAGGTAGTCCTTGAAACATTTGAAAAATGGGGATTGGATTTTATCGGCCCCATAGATCCTTCCTCTCAAGGGAAAGAATACATACTAGTTTGCACCTATCACCTGACGAAATGGGCAGATGTTCAAGCCTTATGAGTTGCTAAAGAAGAGCAAGTCATTAACTTCCTCTATAATAAGATCTTCCTCAGGTTTGGAGCTCCCAGGACCATTGTTATAGATCAGGGACCCCAATTCATGTCCATAGTCCTCTTGGCATTCACCAACCATTTTCAAGTGAGTCATAGGAATTCATCCCCTTATCACCCTCAAGCAAATGGTCAAGTCGAGGTGACTAATAGGGAGTTAGAAAACATATTGACAAAAGCAGTTTCTTCTGGGAGGAGAGATTGGGCTGGGAAATTGCCTAAAATTGTTTGGGCATACAACACAACATGGAAATTCACAACGGGGTTTAGTCCTTATGAGCTAGTTTTTGGAAAGAAACCTCTCTTTCCCATTGAGTTTGAACTCCAAACTCTAAGAACTGCTATGTAGTTGGGCCTAGATTTAAAACGAGCCCAAGTGGAGTGAGTTTTATAGCTAAGTGAGTTGGATGAGCTTTGTTTGGATGTTGTCCATCAAACCGAGCTGGTTCAACAACAATAGAAGGTTTGTCATGAAAAGCATATTAAAGAAATAGAGTTCCATAATGGTGACTAGGCCTTGCTATTTGACTTTAGATATAAAGATCACAAAGGGAAACACATGACTCATTGGTTTGGGCCATATGAAATTTTTGAAGTATTTTCGAGTGGCACAGTTCAACTGAAACCCATTTATGGTGATACACGAACTCTCTTGGTAAATGGTCATCGCCTATGTATCTACCATAAGCCTATTAATAAAGAGGAATTTACAAAATTGGTATAAATGCAGGGGGAAATCCAATGCATGGCAGAGTCAATATAAATATTATATTTAAAAAAAATGTAATAAAAAGGCATGTGTACAAATTTGTCTCAAAGCGTTCTTCATTAATTCTTATTCCTTTGGACTTAGCTAAATTACGTTTTCATTTTGCAGCATTTCTTATAAATCAAAAACAACTTCTGAAGCACCTGGCTACGATGCTCCAGAACTTGTTAGTTCAGGTGCCTCAATGCTCGGGAACTTGCTTCTGGTAGCGACAATGCTCTAGAGCTCATAAACTCAATTGTGGTTGTGCTTTGAAAATTAATGTTGATTGGTTGAGGAAAGCTCCAGAAGTTCAAATTTCATTCATACATCCATTTTTCTTCTTTTCGGCTGCACCTTTTGACGATGCTCTGGAATCTTCTTTCGGTTGCTGCTCTGGCTGCATCTTTTCATGATGCTTTGAAACATTCATTCGGTTGTTGCTCTGGTTACATGTTTCGATGATGTTTCAAAACCTTTATTTGGTTGCTGCTTTGGCTGCATATTTTGACGATGCTCTGGAACCTTCATTTGGTTGCTGCTTCAGCTGCATATTTTGACGATGCTCCAGAACTTATTCACTTGTTTCAAGTGCGTTCTCATAAGCATGCTCCAGAACTTATTCATTTCCATTTCGTCCACATCCTTCCATAAAATTAAAATTTCTTCCTGATGCTTTGATTTATCAAACACATGTACACATGCCTCCTTTTTAAAAAAAAAATAGTTGTCACATCAATATCCGCACTTATTGTGGTTATTTAGATTTTCACCATCTTTTCATTATAAATAAAAGTTTCCATGACAACCTATCCTCATTGATGACTCTGTCATTCAAAAGCTTCCTCACTCATGTCATAATAAATATGTCATCACCTCAACCAATATCATTCCATCATCCTTTTAAATCGGTAAAGGTACGAAAAGCGATCACAAAATGTAAGTATAATTTTTTGTTTAAAGTAAGTAGTTATTTTTGAATAAGGTGTAATTAATTAGCACAAGATCTTCCTTCCTAATTTAGTAACTTGAGCCACTTAGCGATTAACTGCTAGTACGACACTCTTTTCGCACTCCTCCATGCAAATTATCATCATTGCATAGTAAGCTTTGAGAAAAGACAAAATAAATAATCACTTTGTGATTATATTTTCAAAAATAATTGTGCACAAGCTTCTCACACTATTGAAATTTTCAGCAAAGTCATAGAGTGGAGACGAAAAATGGGGGTGCAAAGAAGAAATCAGAGCCAGCTTCAACGGAAAAATTACTGGGATTGAGCAACATTTCCAGTTTGTTTGAGGAAGTGGGATGGTTGATTTTCATTAAAAAGTTTGAGGGATACAATGAGAAGTTGGTGAATGCATTTTTAGAGAATTACTCCAATGGTCAGATGACACTTCATGGGAAACATTTTCAAGTGAGTCTAAAAGTCATTTCTCGCTTCTCAGGATTAGATAATTTTGGTATTAAATTATCTGAAACTTCTCAAGTTACATATCAAAAGTTGTCAGAGTTATTTCTTAGAGAGGGAGACCCTCAGCCCATGATAGTTATCAGTACTAGAGGACATAATAAAGGGTTTCAAAGAACTTCTATATTAGAGCCCTGAGGAACAATTGTAGCATGGATTATAAAATACTTTACATATGAAGGCCAACTTACTACTATGGTAGGACTTGCATTTCATATGCTGATACATTTGCATCATGGGAAAGAAAATCCTGCCCTCGGGGTTAATTTGCCTGACTTCTTGAGTGACTCTGTTAACTCATCCATAGAGAGATATAAGACTGGTTCAAGGCCATTGAAGCACCATGGGTTAATTCAGTTAATTTGTAAATATCATTTTCGAAAGAAACCTTAAAGCAAGTGGGAAAAAATTCTTTGGAAATTTGAAAAATCTCTGCCCAAAAGAAAATTAGAACCAGGGGAATCCTCTAAACAAGTTGCTTCACCTTCTAGAGAAACTTCCCCTGAGGCCTCTAAAGCTCCTGAAGCCCAAATTCCCACAACCCCTGGCGAGGAAGTGCTAGAATCTTTAACCAAAGAATTGAAAACCTCGGATCAACTAGAAGATGTTGAAATTATTCATCCAAGTGTAAACAACATTCCCCTTAGGAAGAGGAAAAGAAGAACAATTGCCACTTTCCAGAACACTCCTCCCTAGAGGAGAAGCAAGAGATTGTCCTCTAAGTCTACAAAAATCCCAATCCAAGACATAGGGGGTGCGCCAAAGGAAAAGAAGCTAAGAAAACAAAAAAAGTCAATAGAAATTGGAGGCCTTATTGATGAAATAGAAATAATTGGAATAGGGGAGCAAAGTTATCAATTTTCAGGAATAGGGGTAGAAGAAATACCTTTCCACTTAGGACAAGAGGAAAAGGCCCCTAATGAAGAAATACACAAAGAGGAGAGGGAGCAATCTCTACATTTTATGGAGGTTGAGGATAATATTTTAGAAAATTTATCTCCCAGTGTGAATAAGGGTATTGAAACAACTGAAAATGACAGTGTTATTGCAAAGCTAGAAAAGTTGAAGTTGGAAATTATTGAATTAAGAAATCAATTGCAAAAAAATGAAGAACATGTTGTACAACAACAGGAAGAAATAACAGAACACATTGCTATAATAGAAAAGAGAAATCAGGAGATTCAAAATCTGATATTGCAGGTAGAAAAGAAGGATACATCTACTGATGAATTGCAAAAGCAAATTCAGAGATTGAATCAAGAGAATAGGACATACAATGCTAATCTGTCTAGTAAAGATAAAGAAATTGAAAGTTTGAAAAAGAATTTTATGCACATGTTTTCAGCTTTTGAAGAGGAAAAGAAAAGACAAAAAGAAGAATTGAATGCTTCTCTTAGTAAGATTGTGGAACTAGAGCAGGATTTGCAGGAAAGCACCAATAAGCTAATGATGGAATCAAAAGGAATTCAGACCGAACCAACTTTAACTGAATGGTTCCAAGTTCGAATTCCTCCATTATTAATGAAGTGGATGGAATGGTGTTATTTCCTAAGAAATGCCAAGATTGAAAATTATAGGTTGAAAAAGGAGATGGTACTATTGAAAGAGTCATTTCATAAGGCCTATAGGGGAAAGCAGGATGCATGCCGAATATCAAAATTTCTATTATCATGTAGAAGACCATCAAGTCTATATTCAATGTTTTAAAATGAACAATGGTTAAGATGAAAATTACTAATAATTTATAATGATCGGCCATATGACCCTAATGACAAAGAATTTGTTAAAATTTTTACATAATCAACTCCTGAACAACAAGATATGCTATGTGAATTATTTGTTCACAATCTTCTATTAGAAGCACATGCTGATTTATTTATTAACCTTTTTGTTGGAGAGATTTAATTGAGGTCTTTGTTATCTACGATGTGTAATCAGATTCATTGGCAAGAGTGCAACAAGGAATATACTCAAGCAGAGAAAAATGTGGTTCTTCTAATGAGATCCCCCAATAGTAGACCTGCAAATTTTAAAGCTACCTTTTTAGCTCTTACAGTGGATGAAAAAATGAAACAACGATATGATGGAAGTCTTCGACTTTGTTATAACCATTTCATAGATCAAGGGCAAAAATTGATTGGTAATGCGTGGCGTGCCTATGAAGAGAGATACACTCCATTACCAGCATATCTAAAGAAAAGAGAGGTGATCTCCCCTCTTAACATCAAATTGTCCTTTAGAAGAGCATATGCCTTGGCTAAAATCTTGAAAGACCTCATAACATATTGGATAGGGATGAGGTATAAACCTCCCTTGTTGCTCTATCCACCCCCTGCTTTCATATTAATACAGATCAAGATGATAAAATCTTCAACGAGTGGCAAGAGGGAGTTAATTTTCATAAATGCTTCCTCCATACACCTATAGGTTTTGATAAAAAAACAAAGGATCTGTATGATTTTAGTGCTAAGTATGAAGAATCAAACAGAGATGGAGGACATGGCCACAACAAAGGGGCGGGAGGACTTGCAAGGAATTAGGAAGGGGAGAAAATGATGAGGTAAAAATAACCTCATCATGATAAAATAATAAAGCCTTATCTCATACATGCAAAATCCTTATCCTCTGCCAATTAATTAAACTTTAGGAAAAATAGTTGCTTATCTTTTGAGAAAAATAGTACAAACTTTATTTCTTATGATTTATTGAAGTAGCTTGCCAATGCATATTTAATGGGTTGTTTTAAGTATTTTTTAGGATAATAATCGGTCATCAAGCAACAGTTAAAAAGTATTCAACCAACACGTGCTCTAGAATAGATTAAAGATGTGCGCTAGAAGCATGCTCCAGAACTTTAGGATGATGGACCAAAATTATAGTTGTTGTTAGTTTTAATTTCTGTTATGTTTTAAAAAAGTTTAAAGACTTCATGGCTCGACTTGAGCCTCTGTAATATCTATGTAATGGGTATTTAAAGACATAAAGTTTATTTGTAATCTGTTATAGACTTTTTCAATGGTAATCTAAGCCATCTAAAATATAAGACTTAGAAGTTTTCTATAAAATGTAATCTCCAAACGCGAAAGACAATGCAAAATAGTAATGTTATGTTGTCGACATGTTTTATGAATATATATGAATAAAGAGATTATTACATATCAATTTATGAGTTGTTGAAGTATGGATGGAAATTATTTTTAATGGAAGAATTTTTGAATCAGTTGTGTATGTGACCTAATGACGAACGTAGGAACCCGTGAGCTAGCCACTCGAGGGAGGATAGATTAAATAGATGAGTACTTTCCTTTTTGTCATTTTTACTGCATGGACAATCATTATGTAGGAAATTGTTAAGTCTGTCATTGTCATGTCTGAAGTTCCAGAGCACTCATTGTCTCTCATTTTTGTAGTTACTTATTGCTAACTATTAGAATCGTTACTATTTAATAAGAATGTTTCATGGATTGTTTACAAGCTTTTCTACTTTCGTAGTTTACCTACTCCTTGGTTTAATTGTTTATGTGCTTTCTAGTTTAAATATTTATAGTTTTCTTTAGATAAATTGTTATCAGTTAAATAGTTAAACGACCTTAGATTAAAATTAACTTCAGTTGTCCTAAGAAATTAGAAAATCTAAAAGAGTTAGTCAAGTTGCCTTCTATTGCAAATAGCCTTGGAAACTACCCGATCGATATATTGATGATTTTATCTTCTAAAGTAATGGGACCTAACGACAACCTATCACTCACGACGACCTCTAATAGATTTATATGAACCACTCATTTTGTCGATAATTTAGCCATTCCTTTTAAATTTTCAAAAAGCGAACATAGTGAAGTGATGATGTGAAAGATTACACTCACCAACATGACAAGGGGGTATCATTAATTGCTCATATACTTAGGAATTTATCATGGAGGATTAAAATGGAATTCAAGCTAGTAAGAAGAGCACTTTTTAGCTATGACATTGGAAGGCATGGAGGAGGAGGAACACATTGGCACAGGTATTGGTTTTTGAATTTTGAAGTTGAGTAAGGTATTCCTTTCCTTGTTTGTTTGGGTTGTTGTTTATAATTGTAGTTTAGAATATGAAATTTTTAGCATTACAAATCACCTTGATGCAATTATACACAAACCCTAGGGTTTCAGATGCAACGAGGTATAACTATCAAAGTTATGATTATGTTTTTGGTCTTGGCTGCACTATGCTAGAAATAGGGGATACCAAATTAGGGCAAGTAAATTCTGATGAATTCAAGGAGAAGTCCAAGAAACCAAATCCTCCGCCCATCACACAACAAGTAGTTGCAAGTGGATTGATCGAAGCAACTATATTTCTCGTAGCGATTCAGTGCCCAGATTTAGTGATTGAATGTATTAGGCTTTATGACTCTCAAACTCGTGAAATTAGGACTGAAGACAATAGGTTGGTAGTTAAAATTCAAAGATCTACTTTTTCCTTGTGTTTAAAGATTCTAGAAAGTGAAAATTTCTCGGCTCTCAACTTTACCAATTCACAAATTGAATTCTCAGCCAAGAATGGTCTCTACTATAATGAAATTGCAAAGAATTAGCTAGGTAAACCCGAGAGAGGCAAATCCCGGTTGTCAAGGAATTTACATAGAAATCATTTTGTTGATGAAATATTAGATATTGTTGTATTGTTGCATAGGCTGAGAGGGAATGAGGATGCACATGGATTTCAAGATTGGATGTATTTCTTCATCCAAATTGCACTTGAGGGGGATCAATTTTTGGATTGGGTGTAGCTTATCAATGACCAGATGCATGAGTTGTTTGTTTTCTTTACAATCAATAGATCCTTTCACATGCATTCATATTTGATCTATGCCATCACTAGTACTAGGCCCTGGCCAGATTTGAGATCAAGTGCCTTTTCCTGTGACGAGGTGCCAATCTTTAAATATTATGACAAGTTGCAGTTGGGTAAGAGTTTTCTTCATCATAGAAGGATTTTTTATGCCTTTACCATGAGAATGACTCGGGAAATATAGGGAAATATTGAAATGAGGCTTACTCCAAAAGCCATGTAATTCTTTGGTATATATGGAAGCCACTTCATTTAATTCTAAAGGTTCTCTTACATTCAGGTTGGTGGCTTCAGTGGCTTTCCTTTTGAAATGATGAAAAATAGGAGGGTTTTACATTAATGAAATGTGATGGACCTATTATACCTTGCTTCATTAGGAAATGAGATCCACACAAAGAATTGTCTTACAAACCATAGGTGAGTCAAATCAAGGTGTGAATCTTCAGATTTCCTTTTTGTGTCAAGACGGGGTCCTAGTCAAACAACACTTTGGGGAGAAAAACTAAAAATAGTAAATCAACACCAAATTGCAATATAACACTTGGAATAACAAGATTAAGCTCAATATTGAAAAAACCAAAAAATAGAATGTGGATTAGAGAAGGGAAGAGGCATGTGTACCAGTCACTAAAAGTCAATTTTTGAAGTTGAACTAGGACTTATTCGCCTAGAGACGAATGGGTCCTGAGTTAGGGTTTTTTCTAAAACTTTGGGGAGCCTCTACTATAAATCTAAATCTTCCAATTTTTCCAAGTTTTGAGCTCAGAAAGCCGAAAATAATTTTTTTGAGTTTCCATGAGATGACAACTTTGACAACTTCAATTTTTCTCTTCGAGAGATCTTCAAGCTTTCTTCCACCTAGATCTTCAAACACAACATGAAAGGGAAAAATGTTTTATTTTTGGTGAATGGGGGTTTTCCTTGGTCAAACCCTGTTTTGATAATCAAACCTTGAAATGAAATGAAACATGAAAGAGGGAATGAAGAATGAACAAATCAATGTTACCGCTCAACAAACCCTTGAATAAACCTTGGAATGTAGATCTGCAATTTGCATAACATGAATTTAATGGATGTGGATCTTGAACCTTGAATCTTGCTTGAAATATTGACTTTGAATGCTTGAATGGATCATAAAACCTACATCATCATATTAGCTCCAATAACATGCATGATTCAAGAAGAAATTGATATGACAATTGGATCTTGATTGTTGCAATAAAACTTCAATAAATTTGCTCTTGAATGCCTTAAATTTCTCTTGAAATTCTCTTGAATTCTAACTTGATCTCTTGAAAATATTTTGGGTGAAATATAGTGAAATAACCTTATATTTATATGTATGTATCCATAATTTCCCGAAATTCAAATATCACAAGCCAACTTTGAAATATAGTTTTGAAAACATTAAAATACCACCAAATACATAATTTAAATTTAGGTCCTAGTTCTAAGGGAGGACCCATTCTCCCATGGGAGAATGGGTCCCAGGTCCCTAAACCTAGGACACACATTGTTCAATGAGAAGTGTTATGTTAAGGCATTAATGAATGTTGGGTTTCCTCTTTGGAAAATGTAATAAATAGGCTTAGTAAATGAATTAAGGGGCCAATTAAGGCTTAATTAAGCTCAATTAATTAAATTAGCCCTAAATAAGTGTGAAAGTGTAAAGAGGTACACTTTGCAACACTAAATTAAGGCACAATTAAGTCAAATTTAACTAGGAGGGCCCAAACAAGTGAGAAAATGTAAAGAGACATTTTTTGTCACTACATTTAGCCCCCACTTTAGTGAGAAGATGACCTTGCATCAAATTCACATTAAAGTAGACATTCAAAACACGTGTGTAGCAACGACAAGATTACTCAATCATACAACATCAAAGACTAAAAAGAAAAGTAAAAACAAAAAGAGAGGATCAAGCCTTGACTATCCAATGTGATGTGGAATAGGTCTCAGTTGTTTGTCCATAAGAAAAGGGTGGATCAAGCCTTAACAATCCAATGTGATGTGGTAAATGTCTCAATTATTTATGCAAAAAAATATTCACAAGCGGAACGTGGTGTCCACTATGCAAATAACAACGCACACTCACACAAGATAATGGAACCTCAAGTTGTCCACTATGTGAGCCCCCAAAAAGTGGCTAAGTGAGAAATTCATGACATTTCTACAAGATCACACCATACTAACCATAACAAAGCTATATCTCTAATAGCTCTGATAAGGAACCACAAAAAAAATATAAATTTTGAGCTTCGTAAGGTTAACAAGTTGTTTTATGCTAAACACTTATGAAAAAAAATAGTTTTCTCAAAGGGATTTCACTTAATTCATGTAAGCACTCCTCTTAGGGAACATCGTGCCTAATGTATCCAAGAGAGGACAAGTCAAGGATAAAAGATTCACACCTTAGGGAATGCAACACATAGCATCACTACTGAAAGGAAATTTGTATGCCAAGAAATATCATGCTATCGGAGGACATCAAACCCAATGACACCACCAAGAAAAAGATGCATCACAAGAAGAAAGAAAAATGCACAATGAAACTTAAGTAATATCAAAAAATTCAAAAATAATAATGCCAATGTATGCCCCCACTTCACAGAAATTGCTAACACCATTACTGGGAGCAATTACTTTAAAGTAGCAAATAATCAATGCTAACAATAAAAAAGACATGAGAGCTTATTCAGAAAGCCCTATGCCAAGTCATATCTTTCCAAATGAAGCTACCTCATCAAAAAGAGAGGAAGGGGTTGCCACTAAAATGAAACCCCAAAACACATAAGGGGTCTATGGATTTGGGGTCAGTATGTATTTGCTACAATATTGTTATAGAGCTCAGAAACATCATCATTCCCCAAATACTCGTAGAACAAGAAGAATGACACATAGAGAGCGAAAACAAAGAAAAAGCTTTTGGGTCAACATGGAAGAGACCTTAACATCTCAATGCCTTGCATCATCCCCAAAAGGAAAACACAAGATAAAAGAAAAGATAAATGTTTACAACATATAAGAGAATGTAGATAAAAATAGAGGAATGCACATGAAGAGATACACCAAATGAAACAGTATAGGGGATCACATTACACACATGCAATCACATAAAGTAACATGAAAAAGAAAACAAAGAAAAAGATTAGTAAGGCACATGTGAGTCAACCTATAGCAGGTCATTCACATCCCAATCTTGTTTAGTATATGTGGAAGGTAGATAACTAGCCAAATGGACAACATCAAGTGCCAAAATAGGACAAGCACCAATTTCAACACTCTTATTAGGAGGATCATCTTTTAAACTCGTAGAAGATGAAAATAATGAATTCAACTCATTATGCACTTGTTCATCAATCTTAGCAGTTTCATTATCATCATCCAAGTTAATCACAATAGGAGGTCTAATGACAATATCCATAGAAGATTGTTGTTGTTTATGTTGCACTCAAGGTGGGGAGGCATCATGCTTTTCTTGAGACAAGTTTGGATTCTAATTTTCTATGTTATTCTTTTCTTCTTTTGTTTGCAACAAACGAGCAATAACATGACGTCTATGCCTATGCTCTCTAGCATTTCAATTCCTTTTCATACGGTTTTCAAGTTGTAATTATGTAGGAGTAGGTTTGTCAACCATAGGTTTATTTTCTTCCCTAAAGGGAGGAACGAAAGGAAAAATGGGAGGTTGTTCAACCACTTTCTTTTTAGCTTTATAAACTTGTTTAATCTTAGGAGGCATAATGAGACTTATTTGATTATTTTGTGGTCTCTTATATGAAATAGGTGGAGGATTTTTCATAGGCTGGTCTTGGTTACTTATAAGGGATTTTGGTCCAATCATGTTCTCATCATGGATGGGAAGTTCAATCATGGGTTGAGGCATATTGCTAAGGGATAATTCTATTATATGATTTTCCTTAAACTTTTGATAGGATTTGAAAAATAAGTCTTCATGGGGTCTAATAGGTTCAATTTGTTCAGGCCAAAATAAATCCAATGAGAAGTTCCCACGAGAAGATATAGGATTGAAGCCACTATGATGCATAGTAAATATTTCATTGCCAAATGGAAACTTTAAGCATTTATCCGCAATCGATGGGATGATTCATGGAGTGAAGCCATTGATAGCCTAACTTCACATAAAATTGATCCAAAGTCAGGATGATGGTGAATGAGACATTTAATTCTCCAGTCCAAGTTTTAGAGGGAGATTTATTGAACCTATCATTACAAAATCAAAACTATTATGCATTTTGATCCATGCTTTCAATTTTTCATATGTATATTGATAAAGCTCATGCATAAATAGGAATTCTTTAGTGATCACATTCTCTACATAGAAGGGATCAATTAATATCTCATTAGTAGGCTTGTCATTGATTCTTCTAGCCATGTAAAGAGGACCATCGGGTGCATGCTTAAGTATGTCTTGTTGTGAGAAAGCAATATCAAGTGACATCTTAGTTAGGCCCTTACGAGTTTTAGCGTCAATAAATACAACCATAGATTCTATAGGGTGTTCTTCATTATCGCCTGTGTTATCATCATTTGTGTCAACTTTCATCACATCATTCTTTGTTTGACTAGCTTTGACAGAGGAGATATTTTGATTTGGCATAATATTGGTAAAGATTTTCAAATTTTGATTAGGAGGGGCTATAGACTTATTACCTTGATCATTAACACCTCCAATTTGAATATGATTAGAATTAATGAGGCCTTGCACAAGATGTTTAAGACACTCAAAATGTTTTGTATCATGTCCATTTTGTCAATAAAAATGGAAATAGGCATTTGGTTTATAGTTTGAAGGTAAAGGTTTAGTAGGATCAGGAGCTCTAATAGGAGGTAGGGAAATCAAATTCTTGTCTAAGAGCTGCAACATGATATTATGAAGAGTATCAAGTAGGCGTATAAATTATCTATTTCTATCCGCAAAGGCATATGGTTTTGTCATCTTTATAGCAACCACTTGGGTGTCAACATTTTGAGTTGATTGAGGGGGGTTGAGTTGTAGAAATCCCTTATTTTGTTTCTTGAAAGGTTGATAGCTGGTTTGAGGTGTGGATTTAGACTTTTTCAAGATGACTAGAGGGAGTTTTCACTTCACGACTACTAACCAAATTTTGGTAATCATGAAGGTTTATACACAACTGTGTGAAAGAAGGAAACCTTAGCATCTCAAGCTTAGCTTGGATTTTATCTTTCAAATTGGAAATAAACATTCTTTGAAGGTTAGCATCAAGAATCTCAATGTTTATTTTTGAAAAAAGCATTTAGTATCGTGCTATGAAATCAGTGACCTTTTCATCATCCTTTTGTTTACATGTCATTAGATAAGCTAAGGTCATCTTGGGACCCATGTGAATTTGGAAGTGGTTGTAAACAATATCGATGTGTTCATTGAATGAACTAATTGAATTATTTGGTAGGGAGAAAAATCACTCTAAAGCAATATCTTTCAAAGATCTAGGAAACTTTTTAGCCAAGAGTTTATCTTCAAAAATGAAGTCAATGCATAAGGTTATGTAAGCGAAAACATGGCTGACATGATCTCCTTTCCCGCCATATTTTTCAAACCTAGGAACCTCTATACCTTGTGGCATTTGTGTTCTCAATATCTCCAAGGATAACGGGTTGGTTTTGATATATTGTGAAGATTGGCCATTGTTGTTTTGGTTTAATGCGGTGATTTGTTGTTGTAGGGATGAGACATTTTGCAAAAGTTTGTTAAGGATTGGATTTTTGTTGGTGTTGTGAGATGGAGGTGAATAAGGTGGATTTGTGTATGTATGTGAAGAGCAAGTGAATTGTAGATTTGTAAGGGGAGATGAATGAGGAGATATGAGATTTGAATGCACAAAGCTAGAAGGATTCCCAGTGGAAATACCTAAGGAAGTGTTGACATTGCTAGTAGGTTGGATGGTTGTAGTAACATGAGTACTAGTGTAGGTGGGAATAGAGGTAAGGGTTGTCGAAGGAGGAATTGAATTTCCACCTTGAATTTGAGTATATCCCAAAGATTGAGCACAACTAGTCATGGTAGGGACATGTTTATCAATAATATAAGCTAGACTTCGTACAATGCCTATTCCATGTTCATTTTCAAGCATTTTCCTCATATTATCTAAAGTAGGAATGACACTACTAGCAATGTTTTCAGAAGTCACAAAGTTTTGTAATTTATGTATTTCTTCATCTATCCTTCTATATTCTCTTATGGGACATCAACAACCATTGTTTTAACATCATGCACATGAGTTGAGGGTAGGGAAGTCATTGGAAATTAGGTATTAAAGCTAGGATCCATAGGGGGTTGATTAGTATCAATACTATGAGTGAAAGGGTTGGAAAACCCAACATCCAAGGTGAATGGTGTATTGCGGGATGACATGAGTCTTGAACTACATCTCACAACAGTACTACTAATATGACACCAAGTTGTGAAGCTCATACAAGTTCCACAAACTCAGTATGCACCCAAAATGGATAAGAGGTAAAATGCAATAACCTAGAATGTAAAGTACAATGCAAATTTGTAAAAGCAATTTTTAGATTTCAAACAAGACATTTTTTTTATTATTCTATGTAAAAAACTGAAAAATGATGTCTTGTAAATGCAATTTTGAATTCACAAAATGCACTGAATTTATGAAATAAAGCTTAATATGATCAATTTGAGATAACAAAAATTCTACAAACTGAAACAAAAAGCTGAAAACAAAAAAATAAAATACAGAAACTGAGGTTTTAATGCCCAAAAATTTAGGAAACAACCCTGATCAGGGACTCATTTTCCCCTGGGCGAATGGGTCCTAGCTTAGATTTTTGAAAGATAAAATTATAGATTTTTGAGTTGATTCAATTGGTTTCCAGATTCTGGTTTCAGATAGTAAGTTAAAGTTTCAAATTTTTGTGAAATTAAGCTTGAATGCAAATGCAAAATATGTCTAAATGAAAACTTAGGAGGGCTAATTTGAAATGCAATTTTTATTCAATTTTCAAATGTAAATGAATGATGATGCAATGTTATGTAAATGCTTTGCAAAATGACTGATTTGTTTTGTATTTTATAGATTTTAAAAGATGCAAAAATGCAATCCTAAAACCCTAAATGAGATGCAAACTAATGCAAGTCAAGAAACCCTAAATGAGATTCAATTCAATGCAATTCAATGCAAATGAATGTAAAATCTAGATCTAGGTTTGAAATGGACTCCAAAATTAGAAAGAAACAATGCTCAAACGTCGGGTGCACCAAATGAAATGATTAAAAAAAGAGGTTTTTACATTAATGGAAAACGATGGACCTATTCTTCGTCAATTCATTAGGAAATTAGATCCACACAAAGAATTGTATTATAAACCTTAGGTGAGTCAACTCAAGGTGTGAATCTTCAAATTTCCTTCTTGTGTTAAGACGGGGGTCCTGATCAAACATCACTTTGGGGAGAAAAACTAAACATAGTAAATTAACACCAAATTGCAATCTAACACTTGGAACAAAAAGATTAAGCTCAATACTGACATAACTAGAAAATTTAATGTAGATCAAAGAAGGGTAGAGACATGCGTACCAGTCACCAAAAATTTAGTTTCCAAAGTTGACCTGGTACTCATTCGCCCAGGGGTGAATGGGTCTTGAGTTAGGGTTTTTCTGCAACTTTCAAGAGCCTCTGCAACATATCTGAATCTTCTATTTGCCCAGGTTTCAAGTTTGGAAAGCCAAAAATAATTTTTGTAAGTGAGTTTTCATGAGATGACAACTTTTGCAATGTTGACAACTCCTTAAATTTTTCTCTTCAAGAGATCTTCAAACTTTCTTCCACCTAGATTTGTAAACACAACATGAAGGGGAAAAATGTTTTTTTTTTTTGGTGAATGGGGGTTGGCCTTGGTCGAACTCTGTTTTGGTAATCAAACCTTGAAATGAAATGAAACATGGAAGAGGGAATGAAGAGTGAAAAAATCAATGTTATCACTCAACAAATCCTTGAATAAACCTTGGAATGTAGATCTGCAACTTGGATGAAATAGATTCAATGGATGTGGATCTTGAACCTTGAACCTTTCTTGAAATAATGACTTTGAATGCTTGAATGGATCATGAAACCTACATCATCATATTAGCTCCAATAACATGCATGATGCAAGAAGACTTTGATATGACAATTGGATCTTGATTGTTGCAATAAAACTTCAATAAATTTTCTCTTGAATGTCTTGAATTGCTCTTAAATTCTAACTTGATCTCTTGAAAATATTCTAGGTGAAACATAGTGAAATAACCTTATATTTATAGGCATGTATCCTCAATTTCCCAAAATTCAAATATCACAAGCTAAATGAAATATAGATTTGAAAACATTAAAATACCGCCAAAAACATAATTTAAATTTAGGTCCTAGGTCTAAGGGAGGACTCATTTACTGTGAATGGGTCGTAGGTCCCTAAACCTAGGATACACATTGCTCAATGAGAAGTGTTATGTTAAGGCATTAATGAATGTTGGGTTTCCTCTTCAGAAAATGTAATAAATAGGCTTAGTAAATGAATTAAGGGGCCAATTAAGGAATAATTTAGCTCAATTAATTAAAGGATCCCTAAATAAGTGTGAAAGTGTAAAGAGGTACACTTTACAACACTAAATTAAGGCACAATTAAGTCCAATTTAACTAGGAGGGCCCAAACAAGTGAGAAAATGTAAAGGGATACATTTTTCGTCACTACACCTTTAAAATTTCATAGATATGCACAATATAAGTTTGTATTGATTGAAGTTTGTAGACAACTTGCTAATGTGAACAAAAGATGTCAAGAATGAAAGAGGTTGAACGTTCAATTTCCTATGGGATTTGGTCCTTTCACCTGCAATTCTATGTCAGATGCCCTGAGTATGAAAAGGGAGTTGTCTAAATATACTCTGCAATTTTAAAGTGAATGTTTTCCCTTCGATAGTAAAGATTATGTGAAAAATAGCTTAAAAATGGGTCGAAGTTTCTATCACTGGGATTTTTTGTGGTGTTGGGTTTTAGCCTTTATTGTTTCCTAGTAAAAAAATACATCAATTTTATTTTATTAGTTCTTTCTAATTCATTGAATATCATAAGAGGGAGTTGTACCTTTTCAATTCAGAGGGTGATTGCTTTCTCAAAGGGAGTAGTTATCTAGAGCTGTTGGGAACAGTCAAACCATTCGGGCAAAGAGTCAGTATCATTAGAGTGAAACCTCAAAGTGCCTAATATGTTAGCCAACACAAATAAATAAATTCTGCACAAGATTGTGATACAATAGTATCTTAAATGCATAAAGGATGATCAAATTACAAGAAATTAACTTGTAATTGTTTGTTTTAGTAGAGGATAGAAGTTCACACTTCAAATTTTATTTGTTTGTTTTATGCCACTTTTCATGGATGTCATTAATGCATATTCTACCAGTCACCTAGTTTTTTGGCATGCTCAATAACCCTAAGCCTAAACCTTTTCAATCTATTCTAATGAATTATCCATCTCAATACATTATCAACCAATTCTTAGGAATTCTACTTTTGTTGACTATATCACACTATGATTCCTTCCCTTGGATATAACTATAGGTGCAATTTGATTCTCTAATTCTAAAATTTAGATTTCTCACTTTTAAGGCCAACAATCTTAGGATATGATCATTACATATTAATGTGTATGTAAAAAGTGATGAATTGTGTTTAGGTAGTGTATTTGAGGACATCGTCCAATAAATTTCAATAATCAAGTACAATAATCTTACATTCACATAATTACACATATCACATGGAATTAATTCACATCTCAATCTCAATTTTCATCAAACAAAACAATTAGAAAATCAACATTCCTCTCAATCACAACTTTCATATATTTTAACTTTCTCAAATCAACCTAGGTGAATAATAGGTGTCAAGGATTTTAGAACACTTTCCTTTATGCATAATAGGCTTCTAAATTATGAAATACAACATTAACATGAATAATAAAATTGATAAGAGAAGATTAAAAATGGAGGAGCAGAGCGGTGCGGGAGCAGGTTTCGCAGAAGCAGCAAACCTTGTGAGGCACTCGAAGCCACAAGGGAAGAGTCTCAGAAAGTACACCAATTCAAGAGGCAGTTGGGCGGCCGAGGTCAAAGCAAACTAGGAGTCTTCCTTCAAACAACATGGCTATGTTTCCCAGCGGTCCTCTACCAATGGTAAATGCGAGGCAAAGCAGTATAACAACATCCCCTCAGAACCCAGCATAAACAAAAGCCCGGGGGCAAGACATGGCGGTGAAAGAAATATCATCCCTGAGAAAAAAGGGACCGATAGGGTTCCTGAAGACGCAACACTAAAAAACCACAGGCCCCAATGGGTCTTCTCTAACAGACAATGGGTGGATAAATGTCACTAGAGCTATCAAAGATATGATTCAGGTTTCCAAGCAAGCCCTAAAATAGAAAGGCATGACACCACCAATCCACACCCCAAGCATGGAAGGAAGGACTTTTCAAAGCCCAGTTTCGACGATACAGGTAAAATCAACAAGGAAGGGTCCCAATATCAAAATCATCAAAGGCCTAATAGTAAAGGAAAACACTAGAAATATAAAGCTTTCGACAGAGACCCTAAAAACATGAAAACTTGGAAAACAAATATTCTGAAAGCCCCTCCGGGAAGGCAAGGCAACCAAAGCATGAAATTTCCCAAGAAAACCATCAATATAGATGTCACCAAGGAAATCAAAGCAGATACTGCAATCCTTGAAGAAGATGCCTTCATCTGCAAATTTATCGGCCTCAATTGTAGCAGACAAGTAATAAACGAGTGGATAAAAGAAGCATGGCAAACAAAAGTCCTGGTAAGATTCCTACCCAAGGGTTTCTTTATAATAGTATTTGCTAACGTTGAAGATAGAATAAGGGTTACAAAATATAATATGTGTTCAATGAAAAAATCACCCCTATATATGCAACAGCGGTGCCCAAATTTCAACCCAACAAATCTACGGCCATATGAACACCCCAAGTGGATTAGACTATACAACCTCCCAATGGAATATTGGGATGAGGAATGTCTAGAAAAGATCGGTAGGACACTAGGAACTCTATTAGAAATTGACTCAGATATAATGGATGGAGATCTCTACAAATATGCCAAACTAAAAATAGCGGCAATAGATACCATCCCAAAGAAAATTCATCTGGTGGTAAATAGAGTCGAATGGGTTCAGGAAATTGAAGTGGAAGAGATAAAATGGTTCTGCCTGAAATGCGGTGCTAGGAACCATAATGAAGGAAAATGCCCCACCATGAAGCAAAACAAGGATAGCAACATCCCCTAGGAAAACAAGAATCACGAAATAAATGACATACTCGAAAATGAGAAAGCATTGGCCCTGGTAGCTAATGCTTCACCAGGAAATGGAATGAAGGAAACACCTGTAGGCACTGCTAATTTGATAGGCGCCCGAGTGGAGACCCTAAACTTGCCCGAGAACATGAACCACTTATCCAATCAAGAGGAGTTGGGAAGGGATGAGGTAGACTCATTATCCAATTTTGTTATCGATGGTGATGATGCATTAGACATTATTGAAGATAGATGCATCTCACAATCAACAGTCAATCATCTAGGCCTGGGCAAATTCAGAGCAGCAAGAAAGTAGAAGGGCAAAAAATCTTTCAAATAGTTAAGGGAAGAAGAGGCGGTTAAACAAAATCTTCCCAGCATCACTAATTTCTTCAGTACCAAGGGAGGAAAGCCTTCCCTTGGGAACCAATGAAAATCACTACTTGGAATGTCAGGGGTCTAAAGGCCCCTAACAAGAGACGCCTAGTAAGGTGCCAAATTAAAAAAAGTAACAACAATATAATTTTACTCCAAGAAACAAAATTGTCCAGCGATGAGGGAATGTAATTTCTTCATTATTGTCGTGAATGGAAAGGTCATTTTCAAGAATCCAAAGGAAACACAGGAGGTTTGGGTATCTTATGGAAAGAAGATCAGATTTCAACATAAATATTACACTCGGAAGCAAACTGGATAGCCACAAAAATGTATAATCTGGCTCTGGATTGCCAGTTCATACTAATTAATGTTTACGGTCCTATTAAAACAAAGGAAAAGGCAGATTTGTGGTGCAAGATTTTGGAATTTTCACAGCCTCTCCTCAAAGGGAAACTAATCATTGGGGGGGATTTCAATGCTATTCTGGACATTTCTGAAAAAAGTGGAGGTATTAAAACTTTGTACCAAACTTCTATCGATTTTAGAAATTTTGTAGCTGAAGCAGGGTTAATGGATTGCCCAACAAAAAAAGGCATCTTTACATGGACAAACAGAAGGAAAGACTTTACAACAATAGCTGAATGTCTTGACAGATTTCTCATAACCAAAAATTGGTGTGAATTAGGGTGGCAAATACAAACATAAATACTTCCAAACTCAGCATTTGATCACTTCCCAGTAGAAATAACTATCTCGGATTAGCTGGAGAATGTAGGGGCAAGATTCAAATTTCAAAATATGTGGTGGCGAGATGATGACATTGTTGTTCTCATGGAAAAATGGTGGAAAGAATATAGAGTGGGAGGTTCAATCAGCTTTAAAATAGTGAAAAAACTACAACACTTAAAACAACAGCTGAAAGTCTGGAATAAAGAAAAATTCCTAAACATCTTCACAGAGAAAGCCAAATTTGAATCTGAATTGGAGTCTTTAAATGAAAAAATTATCAAGGATGGTATGAGGAATGAAGATTTCATAAAAGAAAAGGAATTAAAAGGCAATTTATTTGAATTACTCAAATGAGAAGAAATCTATTAGAGAGACAAGTCTAGAGAAAACTGGCTACAGGAGGGAGATTCCAACTCAAAATTCTTCCATGCCTCAGTCCTAGCCAGAAGGGCAACGAACGAAATTGAATCAATCCAAGCATGTGGCAAATCCATTCAGGGTTTAAACAACATTGGATTAGTGGCTATGGAACACTTTGAGAAACTCCTAGGTAACCAAAATCATCCCATAGAAAATGGCAGTATTCTGGATGCAATCAGCTGTAGAGTATCAAAGGAAGACAACAATCTGCTCTGTAAAGAAACCACAAAAGAAGAGGTAAAAACTGCCCTCTTTCAGCTTCACCCGGATAAAGCTCCTAGACCTGACAGATTCACAGCCAGATTTTTTCAAGCATGCTAGAACTTTATTGGCGATGAGGTCTGGAAACTCGTTGAGGACTTTAGAAAGCACAAGCGATTTGTGAAAGACATTAACAATACAGTGATTGCTTTAATCCCAAAAAAATAGGAATGTAAAACTTTCAATGATTACAGACCAATCTCATTATGTAATACAATTTACAAAATAATCTCTAAAGTACTCGCCAACATGCTGAAATTGATTGTGGTAAAGATTATATCAACTGAACAATGTGGATTTATGCCAGGAAGGGAGATTACGGATTGCACGATACTTCTATCAGAAGTAGTTCACTCCCTCACCAGCTGCAGGGAACCAAGTATGATCATTAAACTAGACGTAAGTAAGGCCTATGACAAAGTATCGTGGGAATTCCTAATATTAATCATGAAAAAATTGGGTTTCAATTCTCACTGGTGCGACATGATAAAATATTGTATATCTTCAATAAGATTCTCAATATCAATAAATGGCACTTTGCAAGGTTTCTGTCAAATGACCAATGGCCTCAGACAAGGGGATCCCATATCACCCTTCCTCTTTGTGACAATGGTGGAATCCTTAAGCTGTGCAATTAAGAAAAGCTATCAAAGAAGGGATTGGAAAGGAGTGAAAATAGCACAGGACCTAGCACCGGTCACACACTCCCAATTTGCGGATGATACCACCCTATTCAGTGAAGCAAGTATCAAGGAAGCAAAGAACCTAAAATCTATAATCAACTCCTACGAGGAACAAACAGGCCAAAAAATGAATAGGGAGAAATCTAGTATCATTTTCTTCAACACCAAACCTACAATGAAAAAGGCAATTCTGCATATTCTTGGTTACCAAATGGGTTCACTGCCTACAAAATTTCTAGGAGTTAAAATTTTTGGTGGCGCCTACAACTCAAAGCACTGGGAGGAAGCAATGGAAAAATGCAGCTCTAAAGCAATGTCTTGGAAGAATAGCTGGCTATCACTTGCAGGAAGAATAACAATGGTTAAATTTGTTCTTTCCACCACCCCAATTTACTCAATGTCTACGTACGAAGCCCCAAGGAAAACTGAAAACAAAATAGAGAAATTACTAAAAAAATTCATCTGGGAGGGGTCTAAAACAGAAAAAAGAATACCATTGATAGGTTGGGACTTGGCTTGCCAACCAAAAGAGGCAGGAGGGGCAGGTCTGAGAAAGATTGGACTCCAAAACTCTGCTTTAGGAGCTAAGCTAGTTTGGAAACTCTATAAACAACCGGACAAATTATGGTGTAGGATTATGCAAAGCAAATATCTGGATACAAAGGAACCAAGCAGAATATTGACCATTGCTAACCCAGACAAAGGCTCGATAGTCTGGAAACACATATTAAAAGCTAGACCAATAATAACCAGCCACCTATCGTGGCGGATAGGTTCTGGCTCGAAGGCACTATTTTGGATAGACTCATGGAACGGCCACAAAAGCCTGATAGACTTAATCGGCGTGGAACAATATGTGGACAGGATCCAGGTGGAAATGGGATCAACAGTGAAAGATTATGTTCAACTCAATAGCTATTAGGTAGGGGGTCAATTCACTTGGAAAACTATACCGGCACATATGTTGCCTCCTCACTTACGCATTGAAGTAGAAGTAGAATTAAAAACATACCAATACTATTAAATAAAAAAGAAGATGAAGTGATCTGGTGCGGTGCTAAATCAGGGGAATATTCGGCCAAATTGGGTTACCAAATACAAAACCTACAAAGCAAAGACAAATTTTGGATGTCAATACTATGCTGGAAACGTGAAATACTCCCAAAAGCGGGGGCATTTCTTTGGGTGGCACTTCACAAATGATGCCTGACATGGGATAGACTATAGAGATTAGGAGTGGAGGGCCCCTCAAGGTGTGTACTATGCAAACGTGAAGAGGAGACATTGGATCACCTCTTCCTATCCTGCCCGATGGCAACAACATGTTGGGATTGGCTTTCTGGGGCACTTGGGATTCAAGGTCCAAGACAACAAAAAGTTAGTGAGGTTCTTAATAGCTGGCCGATACTAAATCAGAACGGTTATTGGCAAAGCCTTTGGAAACTAGCTCCATCATTAATGATATGGCATATTTGGAAGGAAAGAAATAGGCAAATATTCAAGAATCAATCTCTCAAAAGGCATTGGTTAATCGAAAATATTCAAAAAGCTATTATAGAAACAACAATCAACCGATCTTTAGTACGTTCTAACACAAGATTCACTAAATGGGACGAGGAAATCAAGAAAACATGGCCAAGCCTAAAACTACCCAAAGATTTGAGAAAGATTAAAAAAAAGGTGAATAGGAAGGAAGTACGGTGGAAACCGCCAGAGCAACTAAATTGGAAACTTAACTTTGATGGGGCTGCAAAAGGCAACCCCGACAAAGTAGGAGCAGGCTGCATAATTAGAAATATGGAAGGTCAGGGTGTATGGGTTGCATCCAAGAATTTAGGATCCTGCACAAACAACATTGCAGAATTGGAGGCCCTAGCATTGGGTTTGGAAGTCTGCATTCAGAAAGGAATAGAATCGGTAGAAATTGAAGGGGACTCCTAAATTTGCATTCAGGCAATCACTTCGGGAAAAACACTGAATTGGAAACTTGATAGCTAGATTGAAGCTATTAAATCCCTCCTTGGAAAGCTTAATAACTATACCCTATCACATGTCTATAGAGAGGCCAACAAAGCGGCGAACCTTCTGACAAATTATGGTGTGGACCAAGGACTGAGAGTTAAAATAGGCAATGACATGAAGCAGTGGACAGGCCTGCCATCTCTCCTAAATGCTGACAGTTTCAGCGGATGACAGATCTTTGGTCTCCCTAAAGTAACAAGAAGGGACAGTTGAACGGGATAGGTGTGAAGATTTGTGCAGCATCTGCGTAGTCGCTTGGGGTTCGTGTCCCTGCCAGGCCGAAAAGACAAGCTCTTATAAGGAAGCCGCGGGGAAGCAAGTGTCATGAAGTGGCTGTGAACTAAAATCCTCAGTAAGAGAGAATGGAGTTCAGATTCAGGGTTAACTACATCTGTTCGAATGAGACACTTCGAACATAATGTAGGAGAATATTCTCAGTGGGCTCTCCGTAGGTGTTCGAAGCAATAGAAATGATCATTCAGGAGATCCTGCAAGAGGGAGATCATTGGTGCGATGGAAGAATTTATGAGGTAATCCTTTTCCTGCTGTCAGACATTACAAGCGCTAGAGAAATTTTGGTGGTGAAACTGGGTGGCTTTGTCTCAACAATCAACATACAAGCAGTGGCGAATGCTACCTTGGAGCTGCCTCCTGATGGATTGGTGAGCTACCTAAAGTACAGTTTCAAGGCTCTTGGGGCGGAGGAGGTAGCGAATGAAGAGGAGGCCAAAGCAGGGGAGGAAGGCATGAGCAGCTCTCAAAACCAAACCGAATACCTGAACAATTTCCTCGGTAACGCCTGGGAGGTGTACCGGACTGGCATTATTAATAATAATCTGAGTGCCTTCACTAGGTTCGTCCAAAACAATGACTGGTTCAACAAGCGAAGAATGGATCATTTAGTAAGATTGGGCTACGCACTGGCAACTGTATATCACTATGTAATGGCATAATGGCTCGAAGTACTGCCATTCGACAATAACATCGCCCACCTCCAGTTGGTCAATCTGCAGGCATATATTGCCATTTTGCAAACTCGATAAGTTTTTACAGTCTATCGTTTGTAGGTTTTACCACTGGCATCCATGGCCATTTTGTAATCTTATGCTATCGGATATCTATGAATCTAGATATGTCAGAAAAATGTAGGCAGTTAATGCCATTTTTGATCTTCAATATAAGAGGGCGCTATCCCCACTGGTAGCACTTAATTACAAAATAAAAATAAAAATAGGCTTGTAAATTTGATATTTATAATTATACTTTCTCAAACATAGTTACACTTAGAGGCAAACTATTTCTATAACATGTTGAATCTTGTGCATAAGACACAATCATGACATTTGGAATAAAAGCAGGCATGACCCTATACTAACATCCATAAAATTTAGAATCATTCTTCGTGGGCCTTTGATTACCAATTCAATTTCATATTTCAATATCAAATATATTTCATAATGTCTTAGCATTCAATGCCAACATCACACCATTTTCCATATAATCCCTAATCCATCTCAATGAATTTCAACACTATTTATCTCAAATTACTCAACATTTCAATTCTCAACTAATTTTATTTCAGGGTTTAATCATTATATTAGGTTTGTTAAATTAAGTATAGTTTTTTTTTCCTAGATTATATTTATAATAAAATAACACTATTAAATATGCAAAAACAATTTTAATATGATCTTTGAGTTGGTCACATGTTTGCATGTTGCATGGTTGTGACCCAAACCTCATGTTTGGTAGTACATGACTACCCTTTAGTAAGGGAGTTGTGTTCCTTCATCTTATGGTCATGTGCAATAGAAGAGTGTTTATGTTGGCTGTTTGCTTTTGGCTTCCTAGTTATATGGGAAAATACTAACCATGTTCACTACCATAAAGAGTGCTTGTGTTGGTTCATGGTTTCATTCCCTAGTTACATAGAAGTAAGGATGATTAAGACCTTGGTTGCATATATAGGTTATGGACTTGATATCTTGGTGACTTGGAAGCTCCTATATAACCTACTTTCTCTATACAAATATACTTGATGATGTGGAATTGGTCTTTTAGTGGCCTCAAGTTCTTAGATAAAACTTTGATCCTTTCAAATTCTCGTGCTTGTATGTTATATATCCACGTTGTTTGGATATATCAAATTTTCATATTTATTATATTAAATTTAGTGATTTTGCTCATCTATGATATTCCATTGTTTTAGGTTATAGTTTTGGTGTTTTTAGATTTGTTGGTTTCTTGATGTTGAAATGGATTTAAATTTACATGTATGATAATATAAGGTTTACGTGTTAACCAAAATCTATGGTTTTATATATTTTTGGAGACTATTATTTATGGTTTTCTAGATGGATGTATTTACATGCATACTTTGTGTATGGATTGAGAATGTTTGTTGTAGCCTTCTCAATGTAGAAGCGTTGGTGTGTGCTTGGTCATTTGACATTTTGTGTGGTTTTACTTGATGGATTCCTAATTATGGTTGCTTTGTTGTAGATTTGTGGTAAGTTGGATCTAGTTTTGATTTGATTCTCAAGTTGTCGAAAATTTACATGTTATCTCTACTTGTCTATGTTTGATATGTTACTAATTTGGTATTGAATTTTCGTTTTGCATTGTTCAAGATCTATGAGTTATGTGTTTCTCCTTGGTTTTAGTTGAAGCACTAGCCATGATTTTATATTAATTTTAAGATTTTGCATGTGTGTTGGATTTGTAAGTTGTTTGTACTTGCATGTTGCATGAATAAATAAGTAGATCCCTATAGTGTTTTTGGTGTCTTATCACAACATTTTTGTTGTTGGTGAATTATGCAAAATTAAAGATTCTACCTAGTCGACCTTTTTGTTCATCATGGTACATTAGTATGTTCATTATAATGAGATTGAGATAGTCATTCAAAGTGATTGAGATGGTTATAATTTGGGACCTATAGTAGTTGAATGTGATGTCATGCGAGACTCTAAATCATGTGGTTCAATGAGATATTTGTGTAGTTACATGATGGTATCTTCTTGGTTGAAGATCATGGTTTTACTTTACCTTTAATGAGCTCCTAGTGCTTCAATTGATTTATTTGATTATGCAAGGACCATGGATAATATTCAGTTAGGATATGTTTATCATGATTCCATACATAGCTTAATATCACTTTAAATATTTTTTTTGAGAATATTGTGGATTGTGACAATGCTAGATTATCTTCTATGATGGATGTTAGTGTCATGAGAACTATAATTTTACCTCATGCAAGTAGTGTGAGTTATTTAACGATTCATTGTTCAATTAGTAGCAGATGATTATCTTCATTTTTACAAGTATGTGGATAGATTGCTTCCATGAAGATATATTGGAGCTTTTGGTTGAGTTGTGGTTATGGTGTAAATCACAATGCCATGGTAAGTTCGTAGATTTTATATTGATTATGTAGTGGGAGATTTGTTGGGTTTTTTAATCTACCAGATGAGTCCTACCATAATTTTATCTTGTGAGCTTCTAGTTATTGTAGAGTCAAGTCATTGGAGTTTGGTTGGTATGAGATGATTGGTTTTGTACCTATATTAGATTAAGGTGAGGCTAGATCTCTAGTTTTTTGGAGATTGTTTATTGTAACAATGAGTCTCTTGACTTGGTTTCAATTGAAAGATTGAAGAGCCTACACCTATAGGTAGACATGAATTCAACATGGACATGCTAAGGATATTGTGCTTCATTAGTGTTATAATCTCATGTCTCATGTCCCACTCTTGATACACTCGAAAATGAATGATCTAATAGGTATTTCCCACCTAGTTTCAAATGCAATCTTTTCTATGTCTTGTCTTCTCATGTGAATGAGTCTTGAGCTATGGATGCTAGTTTTGAGGAATTTTTTAATAAGTACATGATATTTTTAGTAGCTTTGGGCATATTTATTTATTTAGGGAATGGTTATTTGTTTGATCTTCATTTAGTTTGAAAAGTTTACATTTATTTATTTATTGTGTTTTCTTTGAGATTGAATAGCTAAATGTTGAGGGGTTTTTTGTTCGAGGTTTCTGGAGGAAATATTACTTGTTATAGATAGATCACATGCTGGCATTGGAAAAAGGTTATGGTTTGATTTGTATGTTTTCTCTTTATGGTTATTTGTTTATCTAGGAGGTTTGATTAATTTCATATTAGAGTTGGGATTTTTGTAGTTGATCATTTATCGTTATTATACAACTATTTTTAGTAATAGTATGAATGATTAGGGCTCCTTAATTTCTATTTTTATGTGATGCGAAGAAACTTAGATAGCTGAGGTGATTAGTAGTAGTTTATTTTTTAGGTTCATAAATCAGTTTATGTTATTTGACACTAAGTGACGGAGGACTTTAGGCCATGCCATTTTATGAGAGTGTTGGTGGTGGATGTTTTGATTAATTTTAGGCTAGACATTTTCAATTTAGTGGGAGACTTAGGGAGGTATATGTGTCATTTAATTGTGGTACATGTTTCTTTAGATAGTTTACATGTCTTTGTGTTCATTGCAAATGGATAAAAACTTTGTGCAGAATAGTGAATATACAAGGACATGTGCTTATGTATTGGGTTGAATATGCTGATAGAATAAGGTCTACCTTTGATGTTTGTATGTTGTTTTGAGGTATGGTTATTTGGATATGTTAGTGACATCTCATGGTCACTATTCCAAATATTTTTGAGTATCTAGTAGATACTTAGTTTTGTTATGGAGGAGATGGACTTTGGTGTATGTGTTTGGGTTGAAGTATGAAATTCAAAGTGTGTTCTTAACTTCAATTTTACTAATTTATTTTATGATGATGGATAATGAGAGTTTTTTAGTCAATATAGCGGTCACTTCATAAATTTGGTAGATGCTTTGTTGTGCCCATGAGGATAAATGCAATAATTGATGCAATGCTAGTGAAAGGAGACAATCTTTCTCTCTCTACATTAAAATCATTTATTGTTACTTTGGTATATATTTGTAACATGAATATCAAGTGGGATAATGTTAGGATAATGTGTACTATCACCTTGGAAATCCTAAGTGTCTTTTGCACATTAGACATTCAAAATAGTCATACTATTTAAAATTCATGTCTAATGTTTAAAAATTAAATCATAGATAGATAATTATGCGTGCATATCCAAAAATCAATGAGCGAAAAATTAAGACACCCTTGTGAAGGTGGGGACATACACAATTATTTTATTATTCTTAGGGGACTTGGAAATATTATTATAACAAGGCATTGATAAAGGGGTTACATGGTGGAATTTTAAGTTAATCTTCTATTGTTATTGGGTGTAATAAGTTTTTTATGGGGGAGTGATTGGGAGTTACATATACCAACTTGAGTGGTATAAGTCATGAATGCTTGAGTAAGAATTGTTTTCTATTTTGAGATGGCTCCACACATATGTGAGTTGTAAGAGTTATTTTATATTGTAGGATGGCTCCACATATTTGAGGATCATGATACTTCATAGCATGGTATTTTAGGACCTTGTTTAAGCCCATGATTATGTATTTTGGCTATTTTATTCTCTCCTTAAGCCTATATATAAGAGGCATGAAATATTTTTTGCAGGGTAATGCTATCAACTATCAATTTTCTTCAAGAGAAACATGAATGCTAATCTCATTGAAGCTCATGTGGATATATTGTGAATTTATTGTAACCATTAATGTTGTTGAATAATAAACTATATGGATTTTCCCAAGATATATCTATGTCATTTCTCTTCTTGTGGATGCTTCTATTATTTTTCACATTATTTCTTATTTCTAAATGTTTTTTTTTATAAGTGCTACCAAAGACGGTAGCTCCTTCTATTAATATAAAAAGAAAAATACATCAACCATACAACATCAATGATATAGATAGCCTATGCCATTTGCTACATTAGTCAGCCTAACCATTACATTTTCTTCGATTAGGCTCGGGTTGGACTCCATAAATTTCATGAAATTGTTTATGTTGTTGTCCTGTTCAACTCATTTCTTGTATAGCTTCCATGCCTTATGGAGTTTCTGTTTCTTTTTATCCTGGTTCAAGCTGAGGATTCCCAAAGCCAGACCCGGTTTAGGCTCCAACGACACAGTGTTGATCGCCGCACAAACCAATGGATATGTTTCGTCATGCCCATATATGTGGGTGGCTTGAACACCCCTCAACCCAACGCCCAACGCCCAACACCCACAAATAAGATGTAAAGAACCTCTCCAAGATCAAACCATCGTGTGTGAGAGGCTCAGACCAGAAATCATCACCCACGACCTTTCTGATGGCTTCAATCTCCCAATCGTGAGCCTTCGGGAAGTCTTATTTCTAAGTGTTGTTTACATGCTAGAATCTTGTTAATTTCTTGATGGGTTGAATTCTATAATAGTTTCCTCAAATGGTTAATGTGGAAAAACACCTACATGGTTAGTATTTGAACTTTCTTTTGTTTAATTGATTTGGGGTTTGTAGAAACTTTTATTAGCATGCTTGACATAAATTTCTTGATATATTCTTTAGGTTCCTAGTTGTGGTTCTCTCAATGTATTATAGAGCATCAAATTAAAAAGATGTGTGCATACTAAGCTTCTAGAATTTATATAAATCACTACCCAAATTTTATATTTCATGTCAAATGATTTTTACCATAAACTATAACCCATAGATCTCAATCTACTATAAGATCCTCCATCCTAAGCTTCTAAAGCTTAAATTTAGCATAATTAAATCTCTTGATCTCCATTGTCTATGTGTGCATCATTTCTAACCTTGAAACAATATCACCTACCTAGAGATCACACACAAACACAGGTTAGTATAAAATAAAACTCTTTCTTCCCACACACCTAAAAAGATACACATAGTTCTAACATGAAATCAAAGGAACCTGGGTAAAAACTATTTAACTTCCAAACAAAACCTATGAGAGAAATGATAGATGTATATACAAACCTAAAAATTTAAAAATAGCAACATGTAACATAAAATATACTTTGGGGAAACCCTTTCAAGAAAAAGTTAACCTCTAAAGCACACTCAATGTATTAATATTCAATAGATGACTACAATAAATTTACAAAGTACCTACGTTCGATAGAGACATTTTATTTATGTTTTGAGAAAATATAGCATAGACCCTAAAAATATACAACTATCTCAAATCTCCATCTCAAGCATATAATATATAGACCAAGGAAAAATAGAAACCATAAATGTTGTACAAAACCATGGATTGAAATAAGGAACTTGATGTAGGATTCCAAATCAGTCTCCTCAAGTTCCAACTCTTCCGATGATGAGACACTTTTAGGGAACAATATGTAATCCTAAGGTCAAGTATTTCACTCACCATAATTTTGTACACAAATTTGGTCCATTCAAACCTCTTACAAGATGTTCTTACACATGTGATGATTACCAATAAAAGGTCTTCCATGACTTTACATGTCTACTTTGTAACTCCTTGCATGCTCTTATAAATCAGATTTTCCTTACACATCTTACAATGCCATAGATGTTCTCACGTATCTTACATGACGTAGGTTCTCTCACACATATCATAATATAAATGCCAATTAGTGTAGTGTGTCATCATAAGGAATCTTGAGATTCCTCCCAAATGAGGCACCATTTTCCATGTGGCCACAAATTCACCACACATTAATTATTAAATAAATATGAATGTTATGTAGAGTTACAATGTGTACAACATCTAATCCGAATAGTAAAGATAATTATGATGATCATGTGTAATCTTGGTTGTATTCTTTTATTTCATTTGTTCCTCTAATTTATTTCCATACACCCTTTAAACAGTGTGTCCACTTACATATGGTGGTTCTTTGGTGGTGTGTATGTAAGTATCCAAGGTAAAATTACTTGTATCTAAAATAGGCTCATATAGATCTCTTGTAACATTTACAACTCCTCCATCACAAATGTACTTAACATAATGGTTTACAATAGAAGGATCAACTTTCAAATGCTCAAACCATGGTCTATAAAGCATAATATGGAATTTATTCAAGGAAGGGATAACATGACACAATACTTGTACCTCTTAACCCACCATAGGAAGTAAAATGTTACAACCTGGAAAGGTTAATAAATATTCCACTAATAATTTTTAAATCTACCCATAAAAATGTGTAAGCATCCAATTGAAGGTGAGTGGTTTCCAAGTATTATTCAATACAATTATTAAATTGACTTGTAGGATCTATGAGAATGCCACCAATATTTTTGTTGCATATATCACCTATTACATATAAAGGACCATAATAATTATTAATTAATGTGGGGTATATTTATTATAGATTACGATCAATGAAGTGGCATATGAGGTGGAAAATCTATGTCCAGAATGTACAATACCCATGAAAGTGTTTGTACGTGATGGTGCAAAAGAATCTACATAACATTCGTCCATGATATCTCTATCAATAGGTTTATGATCCATAACAATAGAAGTACATCCGTGAGATGTATTGATGTTATTAGAATCATTATGCTATATATTAGTGTAAATGTTTAAATTTTTATTAGGGATTAATCAAATCTTTCACTCTATGTTTTAATGTTATGCAACTATAGTATGGTGTTAATTGACTCTATGAAAATTACATAATGCAGTATCATTGTAGTTCTTATATAACTCTCTACTTATTCCAATAGATGAATAGGTGGATGACTAATCAAATTAGCACTCAACAAACTTTGAAGAATAGTGTCTAAGGGCTCTTGTAACTTAGTAAACAATCGATATGAGACTTGAAAAAAGATACATTGGATGCATTAGCCATATGATGTACATCATTTTTTATCTCTTTAGAATCATTAATCTTTGAAAATTTGTTATAGTTCTAAAATTTGGAAGGGTAATTTAATGTGGACAAATCTTAAGAAGATGAGCCATATTAAAAAAAAATATTTGATGGAAGTAATTTCAATTCAAGATTATTTGAGTATGCATCTGTGAAAGAAGGAAAGCTACTCAAGTTCACACTAGTATTAATAGTGGAAAGGATTCCTTCAAAAAATATAGTTTGTAAATCATCATCATCATCATTCAATGTTTCATTGGTTTACCGCATAAAAATTGGAAGCAAATGACATAATCATTGATAGGTTTGTTATATTTTTGGGCACATTTAGTAAAATCAGTCACATTTGTTTTCAAACCCATGTTAACATGAAAATATTACAAAAAAGTCATGTCTAATCCATTAAAATAATGAATATAATCATGAGCTAAAGACTAAAAGCATTGAAAACAACAATCTCTTAATGTTCATGGAAACAATTTAGCTAACACTTTATCCTCACATGTAAAGTAAACATGCAACATTAAAAGCTTGCAAATACAAATTAAGCTCTTTTTAAATTCCATAATAGAATTCAAATTTGGGTGCTAAAAATCTAATGTATAATGGATATGTGATAATATAAAATGCAAAGGGCACGTATGATATGTAAGATTATTTGAAATAATATCAACTTATTATGCACTCTCACTTTCTTCTTAAGTTGATTAAATTCCTTCAATATTGTATCCAATGTGGATTGGAGGTATAACAAGGAGCATGATAAATAATGGATGAGACATTGTGAGGGTGACTGATAATAGGTGAAATCATAGTGGTAGAATGAGAGGGCACATTCCAAGAAAAAGTGGTCATGGGATGAGGAGGGATGTGGGAAAAACATGTATACGAGTAATTATAGTAGGTATATGGGATGGATTAGAGGTAAGTGGAACACTAGTGGATGAAAAAGTGACAGATACTATAGGGATGAATATAAGGAGTCACACTAGGAGAGGTAATATGGGTGGTTTTAATCTAAGGAAGTGGTAATGGTAGAAGGATGAGAAGAGGAAGAGAATGGGTGGATCCACAATTATTGAAAACCATAAGGGTTGCAATACCATGAAGAATATCTATGCAATAAGGAGCACCTACTAGTGCATCATGTAAAATATTAACTAATTGTTAAGGGGATTCTAACATTAGTGAGTGCATCAATAAGTATTTATCTTAAGAGAGATAGATCTTGCTTAGCCACATATATATTAAGATCATAATTTTCTTCATGTTTCTCAATAATAGATGCATAAAAAATTCTACTTATGGGAACATCATGAGAAACACCATTTTTTGTAGATTGAGTCATTTGAGGATTTAAGTGAGGACTTCACTTTGACGAGGTGTGAGGATGATTATGAGATCTTGGAATACAAAGGAAATAAAAAAACCTTTTAAAAGTAAAATAATCTAGAAAGGATGTAAAGTCTACCATAAAAATAGAAAATTGACAAGCACTTAGATTTGAAAACAACTTAACAAATGAAGTTCCATAAGGGAAAATAGGGGTGGCTAGATTGTTTGAGAACAAGATCATAGAGTGAAGTAAAAAATCATTAAGAAAGGTATGATGAATATGACACAAAGGGAAGGATCCCAACCCCTAACCAAATATGGAAATAAGATGTACACAATCAAAGAAATAACTTCTAAACTTCTAAATGAAAAAAGGACAAACCTTAAGAAAAAATTATAGGGGTGTAAGATAACCATGTTCACCAAATATAATAAAAATAAGTGTTTTTCCCCACTTTCAATTATGTGTCCAATTCAACAATAACCAAAGCTTAGGGTTTGGGAGCTATGATTGAAAACTAAAAAAAACACTGAATTAAATATGGAATTGACTAGATTTTGAAGGTGGGAATATGCTTTAATAGATCTTATAAAATAATTTCTTACTGTGTTGGAATTTTAATGCTTGCTCATATGAAGAACTCAAATTCAACATATTGATTGATTTTTGCTTAGGTTCACCTATGTAAGTGTGGACTTGATATCTACACGTGTGGATTTAACTTTTGCATGAATTTAAACTATAACTTACTAGTTTGATTTGGTAGAATGTTGAGTATTGAAATTTGTTTGCCTTAATTTTTGATGTTCAAGTATGAGTAACTACATATGACCTTTAGGAACACCTTAGAGAAATATCTTAAATCACAAAGGGTCAAGTTTTCTCAAATTAGACCCCTAATGGACTAGTTTTATGGCTCTTAGTGAGAGGTTTAAAGACATCAAAGAAGTGTGCAATAGACCTAAGATGATGTCATGAGTAGAAAATAAATAATAGATTCACTTTTACACTCTTTGATCTAGCTATTCTCTTAAACATTCTAAAATGATTTCAAATTAATGAATAAATATCCTTAAATACAACCAAACACCATAGCTCACAACATCATTAATAAGAAAGAATGAATAAAATTTATTTTAAATTTAAATTTCAAAAATTTAAGATATAGATCAATAACTATAAAAATACCTATATAAAATCCAAAACCAAGAATCTAATAAAAAATAAATAAAAAATACAAATTAAATATATTTTAAAAAATAATTAATTAAGAAAAACAAATTTATAAATTTTAAAATATAAATATTATAGACCAAATTTACACAGTTACATTTAAAAGACTCTACCCAATCCAATTGAAACCAAAACGAAAGGCAATTTCACCATCACACAGGTAACAATAAATTTCACGTTGTGACTCGGTACTACGATTCTTTGGTTGCCCGCATACAATTAGCATTTCCAGCCATTGAAAAAGACGACGCAGATTCCATGAATTCGTTATATTATTTCTATGATAAATCCACTGATATTTATATCTCTTTCTTTCGCTCGATCGGATCATCTATCCGACTTTTCTGTCATATTTGAGACAATACATTAGTTCTCGTGCAGAGGGGTTGATGGCGGTTGCAGCAGCGGGACAACTTAATCTGGAGGAGTCCCCATCGTGGGGATCTCGCAGCGTCAGCTGTTTCGAGAAACTCGAGCAGATTGGCGAAGGAACTTACGGGTTAGTACAATCATTCACCTTTAATGTCTCTGCATCAATCTATATCATTTGCAAAAATCTGGTCTTGGACAAACCCATCTAAATTTTTTTAGTATTTGGGGCAATGTACAGTCTTTTAGGTTTAGGGCCAATTTCAATATATGTGTGCGCGCGTGTGTGTATGTATCTGTATATACACATACATACATCACTGTTAAGTGTGACAGCCAATAAAAACTAGAAATCCTTGGAAATCATGATGGAAACTTTTTCTCATTTCATTCATATAAATGTCATCATCAGGTTGGACATCCAATTTTAAATACGGATTCTTCCCATTATCCTTTATATTATTCCTAATTTGTGCCCTTGGGCGAAAACCCACCTTGCTATCAGTTACACCTGGTGTCTATATATATGTGTGTTGTGTTTATCTATAGGTACATAGTTGCATGTATGTATATACGAAAACATATCTGCAGTGCCTATTTGCATATGTATGCATGTCATTACATGTGTATATGTAACTATATTCGTTACGCAGTTACATTTACCAATTAGAAAAGAATAAATAAGCTCTTGTCAAACATTAGATCAATAAAATACATTTGAATTGAGTGTATGTTGAGTGGGCTTGGAAGCAAATTCTTAACTTGAAATCAATTGAGATAAAAATACGTAGTTATGTTTTTCTGCATTTGAAAGTTCGTAAGTACTTGTTACCTGGTTAAATTTAGCATTTTGAAAATAACTAATAAAATTCGGATGACCATTACCTCAATAGAGTATATCTAAATTGAGTTATCTTGAGTGACTTGAAAAACATCCATAACTTAAATTAACTGCTAACATTGATCCGCATGTTTTGCAGGGCTTTTATGCCTACTTGCTTCTATATGCTTTTTGTAATTGTACCTTTCCTTGTATTTTTTGAAAATTATGCAAATGCAAGTGATGAAGAACGCAGCTATTAAGAATTACGAGTATGGAGGAATTCATTTTCTAGGAATCTTTTTTGTATTTATTCAATTTGTCAAGCAATTTATACTCATGCATAATGACCAAGAGAGATGAGAGATATGTTTTGCATATCTTGCAAGCTGAGTTGTTGGTTTAGGTTTGGATATGGTGGTATGACTTGGGGAGAACCATACAAACAATATAAAAGATAGCCATAATTTGTGTAATATGTACAAAATTAACAACAAAACACAACTGATAATCAGGACCATTTGTTGTACAAAGGATGAGACTTTGATTGGGATTTTTCAGCAGCTTTGTTAGCTTCCTCTTGCATTTTTTCGATATATGCAAGAATTTATGCATGTCTGGCAGGTCCGCCACAAGCTGTAATTGTTTGGCAAGGAACTGAACATAAACAGGCTTTCACCTGTCTTTGTGAGCTCACATATTCATTTTGATACTAGTAGTAGTGCCAAGCCTAAGCCCTGCCTTGAGGAAGTTGCTCTATCATTGTGATATGTCTCCAAAACGGGAAAAAGGTTATTTTTGAAATACCTAATCGACTTTTGGCCCACAAAGCTAGAACTTCCTGCTATTCTATTTTAAAAATACATATATCTATAAGTTTTAAATTAAACAAAATATTAAAAAAACTAGCCCTAGGCTACCATCACTTATTGAAAAAAGGTCAAAATATTAAAAAACAATAACAAAACATAAAAAACCATAAAAAAACCTACAGCTTTAGTAGAGATTGAAAACAAATTTAAAAACATTATCTCAAAGGGAACTTCCTCCTAATTTTAAGTTCCTTGATCTTCTTGGCAGCTATCTAACATTTATAGAGGCGTAGGAATAGCAAGATAATGATGTTTGAACATTAATAAAAGTTACAACTGTAAGCAGTGAGTACCAGTGGTTTTGGTGAGCAAGGAATTAAAGGGAAAAGCTGTTTTTTTTTCTGTTTCATGTCGTAAGTGTTGTTAGTGTAGTTGCTTTTAGGTTAAGACAAAGATTCATGCATATTTATGTTTTCATTTTTATTATAAAAAAAATCTTTTTTCACCCAGGTAATGCATAGGGTACAATGATCCAATTCTCCCTGGATTCATGTCAGGCTGACCTGGAATAGAACTGGTCCATTTTATTAAAATATTAATTGTAATATTAATGGTCATCTTAGCTTTAGTTAGTCGTAAGTTTATTTTAGTTAACTTATTTAGCTTTTAGTAACTCCTGTTTTTGTTTTAGTTCGTTTTAGCATCTTTCAGTTTTTCGCTTTAGTTTGCTTTAGTTAATGATGGTTTCTTTTTAGAAACATTGTCTTGAAATTTTCTTTATAAGGAGTTTTCATCTTCTTTTGTAATCACACAATAATGAGCATCAATTATCATTTCATGGTATTAGAGCTTAGGCTCAAACTTTTTTTGATGAATTTTTAGTAATAAAAATTCGGGTTTCCCTAAGGAATTTCTTAGATTTAAAATAAATAAAATAAATTAAATGATTAATGGTTTACCCAGAAAATTAAAAAAATATTCTAGAAGTTTTAAAAATTTTTTAGCTGATTTTTTTTTAAAAATAAAAATAATCGAGGAGTTTTTGGGAGGAATTTCTAAGGGTTTGTTGCAGAAAATTTTTGAGCTGATTTTCATGGGTTTGTTTGGTAAAATCGTGTGGATTTTTGAAGAAGTATAAATCACAGATATATTTTTTTTAAAGGGTAAAGAATTACGGATCTTTTTTTCAGTTTTTTGAAGGATTTTTGAGAAGTTTTTCAAAGAGATTTCAAAAGAAGTTTGTGGGTTTCAAAACGAAATCACGGTTTTTTCTGTGTATTTTTTACTTGCGATTGTGCACAAGTTCATGGTTGCGTTTTTTTGTTGGTTCGTGGATTTGTGCATGCATTTTTGGTAATTTTCTTAAAAAATTGTGGGCGACTTGTTCTCATTTCTTGTGTGGCCGTTGCGTGAAGTTTTTTGGGTCGATTTTTTCATGTGTTTTTTCTAAAGATTTCTCTTGATCTTGGACACATTTCTTTATATTGTTGGCACCTTTTTCAGCTCCTTTTTTATTTGTTTTTTTCTTGCAATTCGAACGGTGAACTTTTCTGGGTGATTTTCTTAAAAAATAGCAACTTTCCTTTTTGGTGGATTTTCTTCTTGGTTTATGTGCGATTTTTGATAGTTTTCTTTTGCGTGTGACTAAGAGTTTTTCTGCAACCTGTGTTCTAAAGAGTTGGTGACCTAGGGTTTTCTGGAACCTGTGGGTACATATCTTTTTTTCTGGTTTTTCTTGTTTCTACAAATCATGATTTGTTGAGCAGTTTGTGGATATTTTTTTGGGAGCTAGGGTTTGGAATGTTAGAGTTTTGTTTCATGAAGGATTAATTTTTGTGCCTGAGCCAGTTTTTGACAAAATTTTAAAAATTCTTGCAAATAGTTTCAAAATTTTTTCTTAAAAAATTTACAAGAAGAGTTTTTGCTAAAGTTTTTTGAGGATTTTTTTTTTCTGAAAAAATCTTACTTTTGTTTTTTAAGGTTTTTTTGAAAATCTTATAGTTTCCGAGCCTCTTTTTAAGACGATTTTTGAAAAAATCGTAAGTTGTGCTAGCTGATTATCTAGAGTTTGTGCCAGCTGATCACAGAGTTACCTCGTTTTTCGTGCTTTGGAAAATGGGAGGGATGGCATCTTTGTCCAATGTTATGTTGGAAAACATGCAGAGGTTCAATGGAAAGAATTACAACACGTGGAAGCAGAGGATGTCTACCATCTTTGAGTACTAGTGCCTGGATGTGCTTGTTCTAGGTACAAAAGTTCATCCCATAGTTGTGGGGAAGGATCAGGACAAGTATGATGAAGTAATAGGGAGGCAGTTATGCTTCTAAAATTATTTGTCACCGATGAGATGTTACCAAAAATACCATCTGGTAAGTTTGTCGTGGAGATCTGGAAGCATTTGAAAGATCTCCATGAGACCTCTAATAAAGGTAGGGCTTTCTTTCTGAAGAATATGTTGTTTTCCATTATGATGGATGACCAAGTGTCTTTGCAGGAGCACTTGATGAAAATCAAAGATATTCACGATCAACTAGAGGCCATTGGTTGTAAGATAGAAGAGGAGGATATGGTGGTGATCACTTTGAAAAGTTTGCCACGTTTCTATGAGCACTTCATCGAAATGCTCAACATTACGTCCACCAATGTTGACTTGAAGTTTGATGAGCTATGCAAAAGCTTTTGTAGTAGGATAGGTGAGGAAGCAGTTTGGGAGCAACAGTGAGTCTCCTAGTGTCGAACAAGCATTTACTGCCAAGAACGTTAAAGGCAAGTCCACTCAGCAGAAAGGACAAGGCGATTCAAAGGAGGGCTCCAAGAAGTCTATTACTTGCCATTATTGTGGGAAGATTCGTCATATACAGAGGTATTGCAGAAAGCGGTTGGCTAATGAGAAGTCCAACTAGAAAGAGTCTCAACAAAGTGCTCAAGTGGCGGAGTATATTGAGCAGAAGGAGTCTGCATATTATGGATTTTGATGACCAACGCACCATCTGAATATGGGTAGACTTAGTTTATGTTTGTAGGGTGACCATTAAGGGAGGGTATTAAAATATTAATTGTAATATTAATGGTCATCTTAGCTTTAGTTAGTTGTAAGTATACTTTAGTTAACTTAGTTAGCTTTTAGTAACTCTTGATTTTGTTTTTAGTTCGTTTTAGCATCTTTTAGTTTTTCGCTTTAGTTTGCTTTAGTTAACGATGGTTTCTTTTTAGAAACATCGTCTTGTAATTTTCTTTATAAGGAGTTTTCATCTCCTTTTGTAATCACACAATAATGAATGTCAATTATCATTTCACATTCGGGTCTGGGAATCAACCCGAGATCAAGACTTGGTTTGGATAAGGGACTTTAGGTAGCAAAACCCGACTTTATTGCTTGGAAGCAATTGCTTTGCAAACGAAAAGGGTGTAATGTATGTTTATACCGTTATTATAATAAATATCCCAATATAGGTTTTATATAAAGAGGATGAAAATGCCTCCTATGCCATTTGAATATAAATTTATTTGTAATGAGGCACAAAAGGTATGAAATTAGATAAAAATGCTCTAAAGAAGGTAAGAAACCGTAGAAAATACATAATTTCAAGTGTTTTAGTTACAACTAGGAATACTTGGTTGCATGGCTTTTAGCATCAGAGTTGTGCGTAAAGACCCAGTTCTACCAGCTTATAGTGCCACAGCTGAACACAAGCTTGTACATGCAATCTCAGATTTAATGAAACACCAACCGTTTACTTAAAGTTGACATATCTTCTCTCATCACTTAGCTCCTTGTTAATTGATCCTTAATCAAGCTTTTCATTGGGATGCCTGTCTATTTATGATTTTTGCAGTGCCTGTTCTATTATTTTGTTGAATATGCCTATCCTACAAAACATACATAGAAAATATAATGGATGCAATGGCGAAGGGGTATGATACGGTCTTCACATGAAATGCATTTCATCTTGTGTACTCTCTCTAAAGAGATAGTTGGGCAGCAATAAGTTCAAGGGAGAATAACAACCAAGCTTTGCTTTGCTTTGATTTTTGATTTTTGATTTCTATTCCTAATATTTTCTAATTTTCCTTTTTTCTGCATAAAACTGCATCATAAGTAAATTTGCATCCATCCAATCTTTTTTGCTTATCTTCCTCATACTTTGCAAATTAGGATGTTAATAAATTGTAGTTTAAATTAATTAGAATGCTTATATGCATTTTTTTTGTATCGATTATAGAGAAGAAAACAAAAAGGTACAACATTTCTTTACATCAAAATCCGCTTCTTTTTCAGTATATCTACAGGTATACCCTGTAGCTGGGATCTATCTAAATCTATTTGCTGCTCCTATACAATAAATATGCATTCTGATACAGTTTGTTTGCATATTTACAAGCCATATGGATATTACATCAGATTTACACCCTGTTATGCACAGATAAGGGGACAAAAAACAACTTCAGTTTCAACTTTTAGGTGCTCCTGTTTTAACTGTTATCATTTGTAAAGCTCTGTTCCATACCTTTGCTGGTGTGTATCCTGGGTGCCTCACCTCTTGGTTCCTCCTTTTTATTTACTGATCTTTCATTCAGCTCATCCTGGAATTTTTGGAAAGCCTCAGAAGACTTCTATGTTGGGATGCTCCTCCTGCCATGTGTGGCCATATCTGACTTCCAGTAGTTTCCAGAACTTGCAATTGGATATATCCATTGTGATGACTACCTGCAGGGCAACATTATGTAATGTGAGTCTTTTGGCAGACTCAGCAAGTGCTCGTCTATTCCCCTTATACTTGTCTTCATTCCTTTCCTTCCAAATAGACCAAAGTATTTCAGAGGAGAGACAAGTCCAAAATAGAGAGAGATCTTTGCCATTTTATTATCTTTTCCAAGTAATTTTTTTCCAGACTGGGTTCATTATCGCATTTTGCAAAAGGAGCGAGTTCATATTTAATGTTCTTTATGTTCACATGTGAGCCATATGCATGTAAGCACTAAGTTACTAAGCACTATTTCCTTTGTATTTTTTACTCTCTTTTTACTATATCTTATTTTGAAATCAATGTATAAAATGCATATACAAATATATTATTTAGAATTTGATACAGTTCTCTTTACCTTATTCTTGATACTTCAAATTATGATAAAGTTTTATTGACAAGCATAATTCATTGCTTCATCAATGATGCTTTATAAAGTGCTATTTCCAGTATACCTGAAACTCACTTTACAGTGCCACTTTGAAGAATTGGATATGATGAATGTTGGTTGATGCTAATGACCTTATTCTTAAATGAGGGACAAGAGCCATATTTCTTACAAGCAAGATCACTAAAGCTGGTGTCAAAATCCTACGCCATTTTTGTGAAGGAGCCTTCTTTAAGTTGACATAGAGTTCTTTCTTGAGCTGGTATTTTGTCCAACGTCTGTCTGTTTTGTACTGCTCTTATTTGTACTTAGGGAAGGAGCCAATATCAATTCAAAATTTCTTCTTGCCTTGTATCTATTAATGTTTGTTTGTGCTGAGCTATTGTTCCGTCTAATCTAATTTGATATCATGCAGTAATGCCTTTCTGATTATTGTAGGGAAAGTAAAGCACTCTTTACAGAAAAATCTTGGGTAAATAACTGCAAATAGTTATATGGTTATTAAAAGCATGTAGGCAACAAGTTTAGTAGGATAAGATATGATGCATAAGCATTGTTTAGAATTTCTTTAATGAGGAGTTGGTATAAGAGAAAATAGTGTTATCTTGAGGTGAACCCATATTATTCTCTTTAAAATTAGAGTAGCTTGAAACATAGTGCATGTTTTATATAATATCATAGACTCATATCTGCACATTCTATGGAAGTGTCATCGAACCTTTTCACTTTAAAAGAATGATTGTATCTCTTAAAACACAAAACATCATTCTCCAATTGCACGATATTCTCATGTGCATGCTTGCTATGTTACCAAGTTGGTTGTGTAATGGAAGTTTGTATGCCCCTTTTGTTTCATTGAATTTCTATACATGTTGAACCTGTTGCGTTGTCATCATTGCTCAGTGATGACTTACAGTTCAGTAGATTACTTGATTCCCATGGCTAGGGCAAACCTGCTGTTCATTATTGCCTTGAGTTTAAACACAAGAATGGGTGTTCGTACAAAGAGTACCCTGATATATAGTTTGTGACTGTTTGGGCTCAAGTAGTTGTTGTATTTTGGAGTCTTTCCAAACAGGTAGAGATGTGAGATCGCTCTGTCTAAGCCAATTTTCAACATGGTTCCTTCATATTGTCTCATGAAAACATAGAAATCACTCTTGGCTTGTATGCAGAATAGTTGATTTTGGAGTTATGCATAATATTGACAATAATGAGTGTCAGCACCTTAACAACAAATTGCTGAAAGCCTGAAAGTATCATTGCTATCCAATTTGCAAGCTAGTTCTATATCATGGCTCTAATGATGGTTATTTTTCAAGATCCATCCAAGTTTGCCATTGGAATATTTTAGAAGCTTGAGCTTAAGTAGCAACTGCAAGCAGTGGCTCCAGATGGACTCCCCAATTGTTGTAATGGAGAATGGTTAGTTTTCATGTGTTGTGCGTGAAGTTCTTTGATTGAAGATGCAATGGGTGACAAACTCTTTCACACAAAAAAGAGTAGATTGCACTAGAAGCAGGTGCCAGGCACTGTGGGTTCTTGAACATGATGGTTGGATATTTTCAGCTTCCTAAAGGAAATAAGTGAGATGATGCTCAAGCAGTGATCCATAAGAATTAGTACAACATTGCTCCTCAACAAACAATTAAGAGTTCAATCAGATTTGGAAAAATAATAGGTTTTTCTATATATAGGGAAGAGGACCTAGTAGTTGAGCACCCTAACTTTCCGCTTTTCAAAATCCTATGTGGAAATTTCAAATCACTCCCAATTTTTTACAGCAGCTTAGTTGGCAAGTCCCCTGCTTATAACTAAGGTTTCAGGGCCACATCATCAAATATGATGCCATCAGCATGCTTTTTGTCGAGGTGTCCAAAAAGGACCAAAAAAAAGTTGAGACCGATAGTTGTGCACTAAGTCATGTTTTATTGGTGCACTGATGTGGCATCACATGATTTGTTGCTTTATAGATCTAAGGAATACATTTCATTCAATTATGGGTAATCATCATCAACACTAACAACTTTAAAGTCACAACTATTGGTCCAATATTGTTAAAGACATTGGGTATTAAACCAACAAATGCTATAACAACTATTGGAACATGCTGAGGTGCTGGGTCCTCTCCCCTAGTGACAAAATTGTAAGGCAGTTTTCTCCCTGCCTACTGGCAGTTTTGTTTGTGGCAGTGTCAGGAGCAGTTGAGATTGGGACAACAGCGTTGAAAAGTGGTGGTTTTGCCTGAGTCCTATAACAAGTATAGTAATGACTGAGAAGTTGCTTATTCCACTTCTTGATTGGGGTCATTTAGTAAAATAAGCAGACATTGCCCATTGTAAATATGAGAGTGTAGGAAGTGAGTAAATGTGAATTTAGTTGTTTGTAAGTTGGGGACGTAAGGTTACAAAGAGTTGAGGGAAGTGTAGCATTAGTTGTTTATTGCAAGCAGACTCCAATTTATGATCCTTATAATTGCCCAAGCCAAAGGGAGGGGAAGTGATCAATACTTTCAAGTTGGTTTTCCCCACACTGCAGTTTCCAAGATAAAGTTCTTTGTGTTTGTTGGCTTCTATTTGATTTCTGTTGTTTTAAGTATTTCTTTATTCCCAACAACTGTACACATTAATTGTGGCACAAAACTACATGTAATCTTGTATCCTTTGAAGTCTAGTTCAGGTAGGAAGAATAATACCATTTGTATCTAATTTCCAGCAATTAGAAACTTCAGAAATTATAGATCTTATTGATATTACAGTACTTTAATATTTACATATATTGGAAGTGGTTGTGTTAATTTCTACTACACTAAAAAAGGTCCATGAAAGAAGAATTTCAACCTTATGAATCAGATATCTCTATATTCAAATGGAACCAAAAAGTACTGATGATGGCTAGAAAAAGCAACGAAAGCCTTGTATAACAATTATCACGTTGGATTATGTGATGGAATCCTAGGATGACATCACCAAGCAACAAGAGCTTGTGTCAAAGAACCAAGTGATCATGGACATGGTGGTTTGTGCTTGTGCCAATAACTTGGACTAGAAGAAGAGCAACACCATGAAGATGAGGAAGACAGGGAAGAGTTTATGGATGAAAAATATCAGCCCAAGGAAGACAAAGGCAAATATAAGGTGAAAGAATCCTGCTGCCTTCCTTTCAAAGTTGTAACAAAATTTGAAATTAAGACATACAAATGGCAAATAGATGTTGAGATAATGAACAATTGGTTGAAACAAATGGAGTTTTACATTAGCATGGATAAATTTAATAGGGAAAATAATCTCTTTTCCATGTCTCGAAATAGAGGATTATGCTCTGATTTGGTGGGAAAGCTATTTTGTTTCTTTAGAAAAAAAGCTTGTTGTACCTAGTAGGAATGGATTAGAAAACTTGGAGAATTTTTGTTGATCCCGTTGGCCACAAAATTGATCAAAAGATAGGGTCATGGTCAAAGTGTGCAGGATTATACAATAGAGTTTAGACAAACTATGTGGATGGACACTTAGAGTTGGAAGATGAGGCCAATTCTACCAAATAGATAGGTGACCTCCTTTAATTCATAGGGAGATGAGTCATATTTATCGAGCCAATAGACCTTATCGACATGTGTGTGCAAGCATACCGCATTGAAGAAGAAACAGAGTAAATTACCAAGCAAAACCAGTCTCCAAATCAATTATGGAAAGACCAAAATCAGCCATCCAGATTGTACAAAAAGGGTAAGTGGAAATGCAAGAATAATGCCATCACTTCCAATTTTTGCAAAGATTCAAAGAATCATTGTAGTTGCCTTTGTGACAGCAACGATGCAAAGTGGTGATTTTACCTGAGTTCAACAAGTCCTGTAATGGTCAAGAAAGTATCCATGCTACAATTCCTTGTGTTTATTCGTTGGTTTCCATTTGATTTTTGCTGCTTTGTTCATTTTCTTATTCTTAACACTGTACAATTCAATTGCAGCACACAACTATATTAAATCAGCTGCAATTTGAATTTGAATTCAAGCTGGATCAATAATGCAATCTGCATTTAATTTCCAGCAAGTATAAACTTGAGAAATTACGTATCAGGCAACAACAAAGGATGACAACATCTACACAAATAAATAGGGTTAGAAAGTAAATAGAGTTTAATGAAAAGAGCAGAATGATGGAATCACTGAAAATAAGGGTTCAAATGGGCTGCCACTGACATTAAATGGAGCTAATAAATGGTAGAGCAATGGAAGAGATGGAAATAAGGTCTTTGATGGATCTGCCATGGAAATTAATTGGTCTTAAATCAAAGGGGTAAATGATAGTGTGAATGGAAATATGGTTCACACTGACCTGCCACAAAGATACAATGGAGCTAAATGAGAGGTGGAACAATCAAAGCAATGGAAAGCAGGTATAATGGTTGAGGAGGTAGGAGAATACAAATGTGAAGCTTCACTTGTTGAATGTCATCTTCTCATTGTGGGTTCCACCAAAGTGACATGTTTGCTAGTTGTCGTAAAGCTTGTCACATGTATTCCAAAAGTGTCTTTGCCATTTGTCAAGTCATTAAATATGCCAAGTATCCTTGTTGTATGGCATTTCCTACCACATGTCAATCTGGCATGCATGTACACATTACTTGACCTATCAAGAGGCTGAGTAATGCGATTTTTTTTAAAAGGTGATTGGGGAGGCTGTTGAGATTAACAAACGTACCTAGAAATTGCACAGAGATTAGGAGTTAAGCTTAAGCCACTTGTGGAGGCCTTTTATTAATATAATAAAGAGATCCATCACATAAATTGAAATGACATTTAATAATGTTGAACAAGTAGTTATGACTTATTATTGGTAAGAACTGCTTGTTTATGAAACTTCTTTCATGTTCTCTTTCCCTAGGTGGCTCTTCTTTGCCATCTTGGTTCTATTTAAAGAGCTATCAATCTGCAATATTAACTCATCTTTCTTCATCTTGATCATGGAGTGTGTTCCAAAATATCCTCTAAGTTCCAAAATTTCCTACAATGCTTATCCATAATCTTTCTTTTTATATATATTTATGGGCTGTGAAAATCTTATGTTTTTAACTTTCAAGGGTGCCAAGTCTTGTCTAGTCATGTCAAAGTGATGATGTGACATCTTTTCTTTTCCTGTATATATTAGCTCATGTTTGGAGATTGCCGTGGTTTTTTTTACAATAATTCTGCATACAGACCTTCATTTTTGAGCTGTTCAAAGTTACACAAAGCTGATTTGGAGGGCTATGCAATGATTAGCCTCCAAGCAGATCAAATGACTGTTGAGCTTCCACCTGTTGCTCCTATCAGGGTACCAAAATTGTTGCTCCCACACTGAAGGTTGTTGCTCCTTGCTATAGCAACTCATCAGGGATGCATTGAGCTCTTACAACTCAACACAACAATCCTACTCTCTACAATCAAGTCAGGGAAGACTCATCAGAGATGCACTGGGCTCTTAGAGCTCAACACAACAATCCTCCTCTTGACAATCTAGCCTGGGACATGCTCACAGGGAAGGTGCAATTCAAATAGAGGAAGATGCTCTTATAAGGAATGACACTTGGACTTGTTCATTGCTTCAAGTATGTTAGCATTGTAGGATATAAGTGGGTCTACAAAACAAAGTATGGCGCAAATGGTGCTATTGATAAACACAAGGCACACTTTGTTGCAATGGGGATGCTTTCACATGGTACTCTCCCTTGCTGCCTCTCCCAAGTGAGGTTAATTAGATGGATGTGAAGAGTGTCTTTCTTCATGGTGAGCTTCATGGATCAGCCTCCTGATGTGATGTAGAGTGGCAGCATCCCTCTTGTTTGCAGATTGAAGAAGTCACTGTATGGGCTCAAGCAAGCCCCTCGAGCATGGTATTCTAAAATTCACATTTTTTCCATTTTTTCAGGTGTTGTTTGTTGTGAGGGGGCTTGTGATCTTGATCTGACCAACTAGGAAGGCCACTTCACCTTCATTGTGTTGTCCATTGATGGTACACTTGTTACTAGTGACCTGTCCTCTCTCATTCGTGTAATGAAGACCAAGCTTCAGGCTTACCTTGGGATGGAAGACATGGGCCTTCTACATTATTTCTTAGGAATCAAAATGTCTACAAGATTGTGAATGTAGTTGTTATGCCTCTTCCTACAGGAACTCAGCTTCAGATCAATATGACTCTTTGGATCTGCCTTGGCGAATGGTCTCATTATCTTATTCATACCAGATTGGACATTTCATTTGCTATTGTTTTCAAATTCATGTAGATGCCCCACATACCATCTCCAAGCTACTGATTACATACTTTGATATGTCAAGGGTACAATTTAGCTTGTCAATCATGACATAGCAGGTAGCAGGCACTACACAGTAGGTAGCGGGGGCTACTTTGATAGGATATTTTAGATGCTGATTAAGCCAAGGACTTGGACAGGTGGAAGAGTACCTTATGGTACATTTTTAAATCTAGGTTTAAGGTCTATCTATTGGAAGATCAGCAAGATTTGGTTTCTCTATCTACAGCAGAAGCAGAATAATATAGTGCAAAAGAAGCAGCATGTGAGCTGATGTGGTTGTTGAATCTAGTCTCCCAAAGTGGGTTTCCTCAGGAGTGCCCAAAAATGATTCAGAATGATAGCAGGATTGCCATTCAGATGATATACAATTTAATACACCATCAGTGCACAAAGCATATCAAGGTGCACATGCACTGCATCTAGCAGTTATTTCATGAGTTTAAGATTGATTTCTTGCATGTTTCCTCAGAGTTTCAACTACTGGACATCTTCACCAAAGCTTTTTTGAAGGATACATTCCTTAGGCTTAATGATTGCTTTGGGCTTCAAGAGTCTCTCTCAAGGGGCCTAAGGTTAAGGAGCAGTAGAGTTCCTAGTGAAAAGTTTGCCAGTCAGCCTTAGGGGGGGATGTTGAAATACATGCAATCTTGACTTTACTTTTCACAGTGTATAATCAGCCTTAATGCCACTTGTATAATCAGCCCTAATGCCCAATTTCGTATCAATATGACTTGGATGTGAATTGATACACATACCAACCTGATTGTTCTTCACCTTGTTCATTCATATATGGTGTACAAAGTTTTTGTATATAGGCTTCTCCAAATTCTCCTATGTTTGTGTTAATTTGAATTTTGCATCACGTTGTTCCTAAGGAATTTTATACAAGGAGCCCAAATAATCATATAGAGGAAGGCTTGAGCAATGTCACACGAAAGGACTGTGCAACAGCTTTACATGTGAAGATAAGGAATGGATTGGTACTTTTGTGCCAATTCAGAAGGTGCATTGTTTAGGCCAAGACCACTAGATTTTGGGGGTAGGTTTTGGAGAGTCAAGGTGGATATTCTTTATAGCAATGCAAGCTATTTTTTAAGTAATATACAAGGAGATTAAATGTAAATGTTTTGGGGCTAAGATGCAAAATACTTATTTGGGATGGAAAAAAGCTCATCAATGTGCACTGAAGCTCATATGAAAACATCTGCTGCCTCTATTGCTGAAATTAAATGTAAAATGATAATCACCAGGTATAAGGAAATTAGTGTTTACATAAGTTTGACACAAGTACAGAAGTCTAATAATTCTTTTTGTTGTTTAAATTTTTCTGAAATATTAAGATGAATTCACGAGTTGTTGGATATGAATGAGTTTGAAATTTTGAAATAACTAATTTAACAGTGGGATAAAATTATATGGTACAAAGAAATATGTGCATCTTGGAACTGGCTTCATAACATTGTTTGAGTTTGGACTTATTTCCATTATGTTCACATTTGAAACCTGACTTGCATCCTGTCTTTCTTGGATAATTTAATCTATGTTGGGTTTCATCACTCATACACATCATTTTTCCAATACCACAAGCAGACTACATCTAACGGCAATGGACATTTATCTAATAAACTTGCAGTTTCAAGGTGAAAATATGTAGTTTACATACAATGCCACATGACCCATTTGGATCTATGCTTAGCTTGTATAAAAGCTGCTGACATCCTTTGCTTGAATGTGCCATTTTTAATTCCTTTGAAGTTTGAATTACAGCGACTTTTTGCAAATACATTTTGATGTTGATCTGTACTTGAAATTGTTTCTAGTCTTGTGATAATGTCCTAGTTTCTGATTTGTTGCTATACTCATTGCAGGCAGGTATATATGGCCAAGGAAATTCAAACAGGTGAAGTTGTAGCTTTGAAAAAAATTCGAATGGACAATGAAAGAGAAGGGGTATGTTTATGCGATTCAATGAGGGCTCTAGTATGATAAGTTTCAATTCGTCTAGCAAATAACTCTATGACATTTTCTAGATACTGTTGGCATATGTGAATATTTATTTTTCTTGTGATTTCCAATAGACAGTTTTTGGCATTTTCTATGTAGTTTCGATATGTTAGAATATTACTGAAATTGCTAAAAGCATAATATCTGTGTTAAAGTTCTTGTGCCTGACAAGAGTGTATATTTTCAGTTTCCAATAACTGCTATTCGTGAAATCAAAATTTTGAAAAAGCTGCAGCATGATAATGTTATCCGGTTGAAGGAGATTGTAACCTCTCCTGGTAATTTCTGAACTTGGATACACATGTTGCAGGCATATGAAATGGTAGTTCCCACTTTAAATAACTAACAATAATGATTTTTAAGTTGATGCAGTTCATTTTAATATTTTATTAATAGGGTGGTCCCAAGTTAAAAACATCCAAACTGACAGTGACAGCTTGGTTAATTGTAGGTCGAGATAAAGATGACCAAGGAAAGCCAGGTCAGAATGCAGATTACATGGCATGCTAGTTCTCCAAGATTTCCATCATACTTAATAGAAACTGACCAAAATTCTTGCTTTCCTTTATTTTATCAATCAGTTTTCAAAATATCTCCTTGTGTAAAATGCAGATAGTAATAAATACAATGGGAGCATTTACATGGTCTTTGAGTATATGGACCATGATCTGACTGGTCTATCTGATCGGCCAGGAATGCACTTTACTGTTCCTCAAATTAAGGTATAAGGATCATTTGTGTGATCAACCTTTTTAGATAGCTTTGATGTCTGATTTGCAATGCTACCAGTGAAAATCCTGCTGCAAATTTGTTGACATCTATGCTTCTCAGTGTTATATGAGGCAACTTTTAACAGGGCTGCATTACTGCCATGTCAATCAAGTACTGCATCGTGATATTAAAGGTTGGTTTATATGTTGTACAATAGCCCATGCTATTATTCTTTGGTCTTTTGCCAAGATACTGTTGTTCTTTGTGATTGTTGATTTATTAAACCCCGTTCTGAAGGTATAACATTTTATGCAGGGTCAAATCTGCTTATTGATAATGACGGAAACTTGAAGCTTGCAGATTTTGGTCTTGCAAGGTCATTCTCTAGTGACCATAATGGAAACTTGACAAATCGTGTTATTACACTGTGGTACAGGTAGGAGATATTTATAATGCTTCGGATGGTTAAAACAATTGCCTGTGATGATATTTTTTCAATTTTTAATGTTGGATTTTTTTGTTATGATGCAAACAGGCCTCCAGAGTTACTGCTAGGCTCAACAAAGTATGGACCACCAGTTGACATGTGGTCTGTAGGCTGTATATTTGCAGAGCTTCTCTATGGCAAACCTATCTTGCCTGGGAAGAATGAGGTAATGTACAATAGCTATTCCTTTATGAGGGGTAAATCAAAATGTGAAGCTCCTATGCATTTTTTGCTAACATCTAGCTAATTCAGGCTAATACAAGCTTAGATACTTGGACCTAGGAACATTCATTCGTATGTTTTAATGTGAGACTCAGTAGGATGGCTCAAAGATATGGGTTCATCACAATTGCAGTGATCTTTATAGGGAACAGGGAGATCTAGGACTTATATGAGGTGGTCTCGTCTATCACACTTTGGGCTCTGCTAAGCCATGGGGGATGCCAGTAAAGTTCAATAAAGGATGAATTGACTCAAATTTATAAAGGATTTGTGTAATGTTCCCGAATTTTCCAAATGACCTGTGGCAGGAGAATTTTGAAATAAATAGTATTTTTGAACACTAATCAAATAAATAAATAAATTTGTGTTGGGCCGACTCTTGGAGGCGCCAATTAATGTTTGATTTTATTTTTCTTTTATTTGTATAGTCTCTGGCCGACTCGTTTGGGTTGGCGAATAGATTTAGTATAAATGCCAGGTCTGGTCTCTCCTTGGATCATCACAAGTTTTGGAGCTTATCTTGTTGAGACATTGAGGACGTAGTCGCTCAATCTTAGGCACTCAGGTGGGACGTAGTTCAACCTGGGAGACTCGTGTCCATGATTTATTTGATTTCATCATCTTAGAACAATTCTTATATACCTATTGCACTGCAGGCGCATATTGACATAAAGGGATCGAGGCATTCAGATAACAAGTCACGAGATTGAACAATTAAGAGTCTGGTGCGACATTCGTGAGCAACACGGGTTCGTGTGTGTTGAAGTGTCCAGGCGACTAGCATCAAATCGTGCGTTATCAGCTCTGGCCGTCCGGCCGAGCCTGGTGATCGTGGGCATCCAGGGAGCATTCCGTTACCATCAGAGGTCACTATCGAGGGCGATCAACTTGAAGGCATACGATCAATGAAGCGGCGTTGAAGTTTAAAGCATATCGACGGGAATCCATATGATGCGACACCACCTCTGGGTGGAGCATCATCCATAAGTCGGGAAGTAATCGTCGTATCTGTGAGGTTTATTGAGCAACACTTGTTCTGGAGCCATCGCACTCGCCGTCGCTACATATCCGGTATCATTTTATCTCGAATCCATTGCTATGGCAGATTGATGTATTCAATCGGGTTCATTCTTGTCTCACATAAGCCGTTGAATCTTGATTTACGCCTTCTGAGAGTTGAGCTTGTTCTCAGCATAATTCATATTTATTTTCTGAGTGGCCATTTCCAGTAATTTGGGTTTAACATTATACTGATCGAAGTTTGAATTATCTATATCAACATTTGTTTTTCCTGTCATATTGGCTCTATATTAGTATTTGTTTTCTTTCATACTGGTTGGGTGCTTTACAGTGGTATCAGAGCCATAAGGCCTGCCAGCCTGTGGTTGTGAGCTTATGCAACTGAGCCAAAGAGATATTCGGGCCCTGGAGAGAGAGAAGTTTGAAGCTGCTCAAGGAATAGGAGGTAAGAGGTAAGGAGACAATGGGAGACCAGGATCAAAAAAGTAAGCTGGACAACTTCATGAAGCAACAAGATTAGACTAATCAAGCATTGCTGCAAGCAATACGATCACTTACAACTGCGGTCAATAACATCAGAGCGGGATCCAACAATGATGAAGGCGTTGATTCAGAACGTTCAGGAGTAGAGCAAAGTAGAACATCAAACAGACTCACCCACAAGCACTCTCAACCCATATTCTTGCCTAAAACCGAAAGTAGACAAGAAGGAGAAGAACAACGTAGTTATGCAAGTATTGTGCGTGAGTACTTGGAGTTGGATGAGAATGCTCAAGCTGCGATATCTTTCGATCAGTTTTATAGTGCAAGACAGAGTGATGAGAGGCAACATCGAGGGAATAGGGACCTCCAACATAAGATCAACAAACTCTCCCTAACCAACTTTTGATGGTTCAGGAAAAACGACTGCACAATCGTGGATACAAAAGTTGGACACATTTTTCTATTAGCGCTATGACTGAAGAGGAAGCAATCAAATTTGCTATTTTGCACTTGGAAGATCTAGCACATGAATGGTGGCACCACGACATTGTGACTCAAGGATTTGGGCAAGTGAATTCCTATGCGGATTTCACGCAGAAATTGGTGGATAGGTTTGACAGGAAAGATCTGGAAGCATACTTCCAAGAGCTAACCAGATTGAAACAATCGGGCGCAATGGATGAATGTCTCTGAATTCCAAAGATTGGCAATAATGGTGTCAGATGTATCTGATAAGAGACTCACATTCTTCTTCATCGAAGGTCTATCTGACTATTTTCGTGGCCTGGTGAGAGCCTTGGAACCAACAACCTTGGAGGATGCCATTCGAAAGGCTTTGAGCCTTGAAGACTCCACCAAGAAGGGGAAAGCCCTCATCAAAGGTGCACTAGTAGGGCAGCCAAAGAAGCCTTTCATTAAGGCAAATCCACCGCCTAAGACTTCCCCTACAGGTCCACACGGCATGTCAAGGAATGAATTACACAAGAAGGGCTTGTGCTACTATTGTAATGAGAAGTGGAATAATCAACACAAGTGCCAAGGGAGGGGACAAGTCTATTACATTGAGGTAGTATCCGATGACGAAGCGGATACTGAAGAAGGGGTCAATGAAGAGGACACTCCAGAGGAGCAGCAGGGACTCACAATTGAAGAAAGCCCAACAGGAAGTACTTTGGTGACATTATTAGGAACACCTCGATACCATTCATTACGAGTAAGAGGAGCCCTTCGAGGGCAGAAAGTAACAATGCTAATTGATAGTGGAGCTATGCATAACTTCATCGACAAGAGAACAGTGGCTAAGTTGCGATTGGCCACAAAAGACTTCGAAGGGTTTGATGTCCTGGCGGTTGGAGGAAATGTCCTTGCACAAAACGAATTCAACAAATGGAGCTGATATTAGGAGGACACGAGATGAAGGAGGATTTCTATGTTGTTGATGTCGGCAACACAAATATGGTCCTAGGAGTGCAGTGGATTCATTCACTAGTAGATTACACCACCAACTACCAAACCATGGAGCTGAAATTCAAGCATGAGGGCAAGGAGGTTGTGCTCAAGGGCCTTTCTAGAAATGGGCCTATGGTGGTTTTGGCCAAAAGAATGGAGTGGTCTTTTTGTAGGGATCAAGTGGCATGGGCAGCAGAATGCTTGATTACAGATACAAGCGCACCAAAGGAGGAAAGAGCATTCCCAAGTGACATTCAGGCTATATCTTGGATAAGAAGTGCAAAGTTTTCAAAGAGATACCAGTGGGATGTCCACCAGATAGAGGGTTTCAGCATGTGATAGAGTTGGAAGAAGGAGCTAAACCAGTAATCACCACTCCTTATCGTCATCCATGAATATACAAAGAAGAAATTGAGAAGGCAATCAAGGAGCTATTGAATATGGGGTTCATACACCCAAGCTCCAGTCCCTTTGCTTCATCGGTGATGTTGGTAAAAAAGAAGGATGGGACACTCAGGATGTGTATTGATTATCGAGCCCTCAACAAGAAGACAATTAAGAACCGCGCCCAAGCTCTAGTCCCTTTGCTTCATCGATGGTGTTGGTAAAAAAGAAGGATGGGACACTCAGGATGTGTATTGATTATCGAGCCCTCAACAAGAAGACAATTAAGAACCGTACCCAAGCTCTAGTCCCTTCGCTTCATCAATGGTGTTGGTAAAAAAGAAGGATGGGACACTCAGGATGTGTATTGATTATCGAGCCCTCAATAAGAAGACAATTAAGAACCGCTACCCTATCCCCAAGATCGATGAATTAATAGATTAACTACATGGAGCAGTTTACTTCTCCAAGATTGATTTGCGGTCCGGCTACCATCAGATTAGAGTTAGAGACGAGGATGTCCAAAAGACAGCTTTCAGGTGCCACTACGGGCATTATGAATTCTTAGTGATGCCGTTTGGGTTGACCAATGCCCCCGCTACCTTTCAATCTTGCATGAATCAGGTATTCATTCTAGTTTCTACAACTAAGGAAATTTGTATTGGTTTTCTTTGATGACATCTTGATTTATTGTAAAACTTGGAAAGAGCATCTGAAGCACATAGAGGAAGTGCTTGACATTCTTGAGAAGAATTCATTCTATGCCAAGATGTCGAAATGTGAATTTGGGTTGACAGAGATCTTATATTTGGGCCACAAGATCAGCACCCAAGGGGTTAGTGTGGATGAAGAAAAGATCAAGGCAATACAAGAGTGGGCTACCCCCAAGAATTTGACACAATTGAGGGGATTTGTGGGCTTATGTAGCTACTATAGAAGGTTTGTGAAGGGTTTCTCTCAGCTTGCAGCACCATTGACCAACTTGACGAAGAAAGGAGCCTTCACATGGAGTCCCACAGCCCAACAGGCATTCGACAAACTCAAGGCGGTAATGAGCTCGTGTCCCGTTCTGGCCATTCCTGATTTTTCATCTCCTTTTGTGCTTGAGTGTGATGCTTCAGGCGAAGGTATTGGAGCTGTCTTAATGCAAAACAGACACCCTATTGCTTATGAGAGTAGAAAGCTCACTAAACCTGAAAGGGATTTCTCTATTTATGATAAGGAGATGTTGGCTATTATGCATGCGCTTGCTAAATTTAGACAATACTTGGTCTACAGGAAGTTTGTGGTGAAAACAGATCATAACAGCCTGAAGTACTTCCTAAATCAGCGAGACTTGAATGATAGACAACATAAATGGGTAAGCCAACTTCAAGCTTATGATTTCGATATTGAGTATGTGAAGGGCAAGAATAATGTGGTAGTCGATGCTCTTTCTAGGAAGCCTTATCTTTGTGCTATGACTGATATAGCAGCTGATTGGAGAATTGATATTACAACTGAGTATGCTAAGGATTCATTCACTAATGACATTATGGAAGGAAAAATAGATGATGACAGGTATAGGGTGGTTGAGGAGCTCATTCTCTACAAAGATCGGGTCTACCTCAGTCTAGGGTCAAGGACAAGATTATCAAAGCTTGCCATGACACTCCGCTTGTTGGTTATCCAGGACTTTATAAGACATACAAGCAAGTAAGGGAACCTTTCGCATGGAAGGGATTGAAAAACGATGTATTGCAGCATGCAAGGGAGTGCTTGGTATGTCAACAAAATAAAACAGAGCATGTGTTACCTGTCGGTTTATTGCAGCCCTTACCCATTCCCAACCAAAAGTGGGAAAGCATCTCGATGGATTTCATCACAGGGCTGCCAAGGGTGCAAGGTAGAGATTGCATTTATGTTGTGGTGGATAGGCTCGCTAAGTATGCACACTTTTTTGCCATTACTTCAGAATTTAGGGCACCACAAGTTGCAGATTTGTTTTTCAAAGAAGTATTTAGATTACATGGGTTGCCAAGAAATATTGTGAGTGACTGGGACAACAAGTTCATCAACTTGTTTTGGCAAGAACTCTTTCGTTTGGCTCACATTGAATTGACCCCTAGTACGAGCTACCACTCTCAAATAGACGGGCAGACGAAGATTGTGAACAAATGGATTGAAGGATATCTAAGAAACTGTGACAGGGCAGCAATTAGCTTGGGTGAAGTGGCTACATCTTGGTGAATTTTGTTACAACACAACATATCACATGTTGATTGGGATGACACCATTGAAGGCACTCTATGGGTACGAGGCTACATCTTTCATGGATTTGATCCTTGTAGATAGTAGAGTTCCGAGTGCCAGAGACATGATTCAACAAAATGTGGACATTATGAATGCCTTGAAGGAAAATTTGCAGCGAGCCCAAAATCAGCAGAAGTTATATGCTGATCAGCGAAGGACTGAAAGGGTTTTCAAAGTCAATGACATGGTATACTTGAGGTTGCAACCATACCGACAGTCATCCCTCAAAGGAAATGGAGCAGAAAAGCTGAGGCCAAGGTTCTATGGGCCATTCACGATCACAAGGAAAATTGGGGAAGTTGTGTATGAACTTGAACTGCCACCAAGGAGTAGAATTCATAATGTATTCCATGTTTCATGTCTGAAAAAGCCTTGGGACGACAAATTTCACCATCATTGGAGTTGCCACCACTCAATGACGAAGGAAGTTGATTCTTGAACCTGAAACGATGCTGGACGTAAGAGAGAAACGGTTGAGGAACAAGGTTATTCCAGAATACTTAGTCAAGTGGAAGAACCTACTTGCTGAAGGTGCTACTTGGGAAGGAGTGAAGATTTTCCAGCATCCTAATCTTAGGTTGCTTGACGATAAGCAACCATCTGAGGGCGGGGACTGTAATGTTCCCGAATTTTCCAAATGACTTGTGGCAGGAGAATTTTGAAATAAAGAGTGTTTTTCAATGCTAATTGAATAAATAAATAAATTTGTGTTGGGCCGACTCTTGGAGGCGCCAATTAATGTTTGATTTTTTTTTCTTTTATTTGTATATTCTCTGGCCGACTCGTTTGGGTTGGCGAATAGATTTAGTATAAATGCCAGGTCTGGTCTCTCCTTGGATCATCACGAGTTTTGGAGCTTATCTTGTTGAGACATTGAGGACGTAGTTCAACTTGGGAGACTCGTACCCATGATTTATTCGATTTCATCATCTTAGAACAATTCTTATATACCTATTGCACTGCAGGCGCATATTGACATAAAGGGATCGAGGCATTCAGATAACAAGTCACGGGATTGAACAATTAGAGTATGGTGCGACATTCTTGAGCAACACGGGTTCATGTGTGTTGAAGTGTCCAGGTGACTAACATCAGGTCGTGCGTTATCGGCTGGCCGTGCTTGGTGATCGTGGGCATCCAAGGAACATTTTGTTACCATCAAAGGTCACTATTGGGGGTGATCAACTTGAAGGCATACAATTAATGAAGCGGCGCTGAAGATTCAAAGCATATCGACGGGAATCCATATGATGCGACACCACCTCTAGGTGGAGCATCATCCATAAGTCGGGAAGTAATCGCCGTATCTGTGAGGTCTGTTGAGTGGCACTTGTTTTGGAGCCATCGCACTCGCCGCTGCTACATATCCGGTATCATTGTAACTCGAATCCATTGCTATGGCAGATCGATGTATTCAATCGGGTTCATTCTTGTCTCACATAAGCCGCTGAATCTTGATTTACGCCTTCTGAGAGTTGAACTTGTTCTCAGCATAATTCATATTTATTTTCCGAGTGGCCATTTCCAGTAATTTAGGTTTAACATTATACTGATCGAAGTTTGAATTATCTATATCAACATTTGTTTTTCCTGTCGTATTGGCTCTATATTAGTATTTGTTTTCTGTCATACTGGCTGGGTGCTTTACAATCTGGAGGAAAACTGGACCCTCGTAGTGCAAGGATGCCCAATTTTAGTTGTCACTCATATTCCTTCACCAGTTTACCTAGGAAATGTAGATTAGAACCTTAATTCAGCAGGGAAAGAGAAACTTGATATCAATCTATTCATAATGGAAATCTTTTAAGTTTACAAAAGGCAAATTCCCAAATATGAGGCCCTAGAGATAAATGCAGATTTGCTTGAGGATTAACTTAAATGTGTTTGAATGGACTTATTATTCAGTTAAAATGAAACCCTTTTTAAGTAGGAGAGAAACACTTTCTGCAAAGATTGATTAATTTCATTGTTTACTAGATTGGTGCTTAACTCCATTTGGCAAAATATTGGCAACCTCAAATGATCATCAAGAAAATTTACAGTGAAAGTACCTATACTACTTAGTTTGCATCGCATCAGCAAATCCTTATGAATTTAACTTGTATACTACAAGTAGCCTCAATTATTGAAATGATCACTCTACTAGATAATTAGAGTAATACAATATAACCTCCAAAGGTGGATATGGAAATTTTCTGTAAGAGTTAAGAACATTTATGTATTTTATCAATAAAAGCAACACATGTCACATTCTGCACATATAATGAAGTGTTTCAAGTTTCAACTGTTGTATAACACTAGAATACGAGAATGGTTAAGAACCATAATCTATCAAGGTTTACTAGCTATCACTGTTTAAGTCTCATACAACCATTCGCTTTTACACAAGATTTGTTGATTTTACTTATTATGAAATCAATGATTAGTCTTTCTATCAAGGCCACTAAACCCTAATTAATACGTTTAATGAATTGACTCATTTGGAATTCCTTCTTCCTTAGGCCACCTACATACCCTGTATCCATGGGATGAAGTTCAACATGTAGTTTTTTCCTCTTTAAGTTTTCTTTAAGTCTGACTACTAGATAAAATCCACTAGTTTAGTACTTCAAGAGAAAGATCAAATTCAGACTTTACATTCAACCTATGTAGTTGAACATTCTTTTCAACCAAGGGAAGTATATGCTCTTATGACAAACCTAGGTACAGTTTTGGAAATTAGACACATAATACACAAGACTGGCAACTAAAAACTTAGAAAATCAAATACAGGGCTCTAGCATTGAACCTGGATGCTCATGGAGACTCTAGTGTCTAGCTTAGGTCTTGATACAAACTTCAGTGCCCAACCTGGGCTTTGGTGCAGACACTAGCGCTCAATAGTGGTTGTTGCAAACATAGTGCCCAACAATGACTCTAATGCATACACTAGCACTCAGCAAGGGTCGTAGTGTAGACTTTAGTGCCAGATCTGGGTGCTAAAGGCCTATTGACACATTTTTTAAGATCAAGTTCATTAGATCTGTCAATTATACTTCTTATAGGCCTCTAATCAACTCCAATTTGAATTATGATAAGTACAAAGTGGGAATTAGAATGCAAGTTTTCCTAAGTGCCAACAACATTCAATTTTTAAAACACAAAGGCATCCAAATTTTCAATTTTGCTCGAGCAACATTTTTTAGTAACCAAACATTAACTTTTTAAACCCTAACCCTTCATTTTGATGAAAACTTTTATCTAGAGTATGTTTTCCCCAATTCACCCTTTTATTGAAATTTATTAAATTGACCTCACAACACTATGCAAAACAGTAATTTAGTAATATATGAACATAGTACAATCATTTAAATAAAATTAAAATCTAGGTTCTAGTTCCTCTGTTTCCTGCATCATAAAAACCTTGGTTTTTGACTACAGTTTCCAATTTCCATTCAATCAACTTAACTCAATTTTCTCATGTTCTATCTACATCTCATTCAAGTTCTTCATAGATTTTATAGACATCAATTGGTTCCAACATAGGCCTTACAAGGCCTATTGCATTCTCAAATCCATGAATCTTAACACCTTTTATTAATTTGGCTCTCTTGATCGCTCTTATAATCTGTTCGTCCTCGAGCTTGGCCATTATGTAGCCATCAGAGACCTCTAATATGCCATGACAATGTGAAATAACCAAATGCTTCACGACTAGGCTAATGTCCTTATAGAATGCATCCAACACCCTAATATGCTCCATAAATGCTTTTGCTCTGGTGTTGATGAGCTGCAATTCTATATCTTGTAGATTGCTAATACCTTTTCCCTTCCACAGCAATGCTCCCTAAAAAGGCAAAACTTCATTTTTGAGCTTCTTAGTAGCTCTTTCAGACTTCCTGATCTTGCACTACCGACATTAGCTTGTGCTTGAAATCTTTTAAGATGAAGCCTCATGACTCCACACTGCCATTATCACTTAAACCATCTTGGCCTAATACTGCCTTTATCACCTTCAGAGACTCTGGAGAGGTGTAGTTAAATATTTTTCTTGATTTGTATTTGGAGACTTTGCCATGGCAGAGGGGGCCTTGGTTAAACCTCTACTAGTCATCTGCCCACAACTCTCTAAAACATCAAAGGCTATAGCATGAAATGCAAGACTTATCAACCAAATGCAGGCAACAATTGCTGCCACCACCAAACATATACAACACATGGTGTTTCCTATTCGTACACAACCCCTTAACAAGCAATAATGAGGAACCATTATAGGTATTCCCGTATATAAGCTGGATGTCCCATCTACACCACATCAAATTCCAATACAATGCCTCCAGATCAAGTCATAATGATTTCACTTAATCACATATAAATTATGAACTCAGGGAGGGCATTCATTCAATAAAAGATTAGGTACTTTCCAATCCTTAGCTTCATTACTTTAAAAGGTAGAAGAATCAACTAATTAAGTACCTTGGTTTGCTAGATAATCCACTAAGGCATTCTGTTCTCTATAGTAGTGAGTAATAGTTACTCTATTAAATCTGTTTTTCCATTTTAGGAATTCTTCTAAAATGACCCTAAGCTTCCAATCGGGACAATATTTTTTACTCACCACTTGCACCACAACTTTTGAGTCACCTTCTATCACTAGGATATGATATCTTGCCACCTATGCTGCTTGGGTTCTTGAAAGAAGGGCCTCCTATTCCACTTCATTGTTTGTTTTCTAGCCTAGATGTTTTGAGCCTCCCAACACAAATTCACCTTTTGTAATTCTTAAAACAATCAATCCCTGCTAACCTTGTGTTGCCTTTTGAAGCCCCATCAAATTTTAATTTCATACCTACCAAAGGCACCATTCAATTTTTAATTTCTACTATTCTTATGTACTACTAACCCATGAATGGGAATCCAAAGTTTCTCATTGTTGAGCCCAGGATTTTGTAAATACGAAACAATAGAGGCACTTAGTTTTGAAGAAGATTCCTTTTTAGCACATACCTCAACACTTGCATCACTGAAATTCCAAGGTGCCATGTGAGGAGAGGAAAGAGAACAACCAAAAATTCAATTTGTAAAACTTATAAAATGCAATCAATCTAGCAAAATGTACATAAAGTAGAGTTGAAAAGAAAATTAGGAGTTATGCTAAGCTAGGTGGATACTTGGCTACAACGGAAGCCCTAAAATTTCAAAGCTTTGAAAACCATCTTTTGATGTTAACACATGGCATAGTCTATTACAATTGAATAATATAATTAAATTCGCAAACACTCTCTAAATAAAACAACTACAATATGTAGTTAATATCTAATTCTTTTTCCAATAATAATTTTCAATCTAATTCTAATTTGTATTTTGCTTTTTACTTGAATCTAAAAAGATATTTTATTAATTCCATTTATCCATAAATGAGGTTTGGGTAATGAATAAAGCAAATCCCGTACAATTACCAAGTTGACTCTATTTTGACCGATTTCTAATTTAATAGAAATAAATAAATCTAATCAATACTTATCTCATTTTCTTATTGACCCACCCACTTCAATTTTAAAGAATTGAAGCATCTAACATACTAAATGATCAAATAATAATAATAATAATCCAATATCAACATAATGTAGATAAAGAGTATCAAAGGTGTGGCCTTATAGTTGGCATTGACATTCATATAAAGCTCAAACTAACAAAGTCATTTACAGCAAGGAAAGCATCTTCAAGACCCGAATTGATCCAAATTGATCTGAAAAGGTTCTTAAAAAAAATTCTTGAAAGGGCCTTTTCTATGCTCTAGCTTCTCAAGATAAATGACTAATTATAATCCAATACACAGTTAACAAAATAAGTTTAAATAACCAAGGGTGAATAATAATTACCACCCTGTGACATTCACTAGTCCAGGTGATTTTGCTCTGACACAATGGTCTCAGCTTGACTATACAGAGATGTAAACTATAACACATTGACTCCTATGACTTTTTGCAAGACACAACTCACCTTTAGCATCTAGACTGGTAATGGAGACAAAAGGTGCAGAGCAAGGGGAAGAAATTTTTATTTATAGCAAAGACTATAGTGTTCACACAATGGATGATTGGCATCTGTGCTTTTTCATTTTTACAATTGTGGCTTTCCTTTCCACACAAAATGAAAAGGATGCCAAGTGCATGGTCAGGCACATGTTTTGAACAATTGGATGTTCCAACGGTGGGTACACATGCAAGCATATGCTTTAGGCACTTTATATGATATTCACAAAAGTACATGATCGATGTAAATGCTAGTGTGCTTATGATGTGCTGTCATGCCCCTCGTGCAGTCAAACCCAGGCACATGTTGTTGAACATAACCAATCACCATAAAAGGCAACCAAAGGACACGACTTACCAAGGAAAAGAGGCGCTGATGAAAGGACACGATTATTTCAATGATGATTGCCTAGACCAAAAGACACCTCCATCCCAACGACAACCAAAATGATAACTAAGGACAAAGGACTTGCTGAGGAGGAGGGGCAATAGCACAAGAATAATGTTAACTGAATTAATTATTCTAATCTGCACATAAGAAGAGTCATAACATTTGGTGAACTCATACCTTGAAAGGATGTGACTGTCAGCCTATCATGGTATAAAAGAGGAATGATTGAATGGTTAGGAAGGCATCGATGATTAGGAAGATATACCTGGCAAATATAAGCAGATGCAGAAAGTACAACAGCTATAAGAGGACTCGTGCAATTCCAACACAGTAGACAATCATAATAAGAATATCTATAGCATCAAGAGGATATCGAATCTATCTCACATACAGGTGTATTTTTGCCATTTATTGTACTGCCTCTATAAGTATAGTCTTGCATGCGAGAGGAACCATTAAATATATTTCTGCACATAACCATTTATCTATGTATGCATATTACTTATAAGACAATAAAATGGGATTTCAATTTTTAAATACAAAATTATGTTAACTGTCTGAAACCCATCCGGTGGATGTGCCTAAGGTGCAATGGTAGGGGCCAAAAGCCCACTTACGACCTACGCCCAAATCCTCAAGAGGGTAGGGCCTGAGGTGTAGTGGTAGGAGCCGAGTGAGCCCACTTGCGACCTCCACTCGATCCCACAGGATGGCAAGTGTCTTTAGGGTTTGGGACATGATGGGGAAAGCAGGTACAAGTTGCCAAGGGAGAGGTTTGTGGTATACACCCTCTTAGGCTTGGCATATGGCTTCGGGTGGACCCATCATGTTCCCTCTGACAACTTCCAATTTTGTTGCATTATTGATAATCTGTGAATGTGATGCAATTATCTAATCCTAACAAGTATATATACGTTTTGCGAATGTGGTTCATGTGATGAGTGTAGGATTCAATTCAGGTTTACATCATTAAAGAGGCATTTATTTGAGAAGGTGAAGTCCTAACCCTAAATTGTTGTAATTAGTATTCTATAGGCAAAATCTAGGGCAGATTAGGAAAGGGGACATTACAAGTGGTATCACAACATCTTTCCTGCCAACCTGTGAAAGGTAGTTGATGCAAAATAGCCAAAGGGCTCAAAGAGCTTTAGAAATGGAAAAAAGGAAGCTTACAACAAGCAACAACATGAGCAAACAACTGAGCAATGGAATGAGAACCTTCATGGAACAAGCCACTCAAGCCCTCATGGACCAAAACGAGAGGAACGAAAGAACCAACCAAATCCTCCTCCAAGCTATTTAGAATATTGTTGGTGTTTCAATTAGCACCTTTGGAGTGCTTATTGGAAACAGATAGCTATTGCAAGTGTTATAGTATTGCTCTTCAAATTATAGAGAGGAAGATCTCTCTTTGCTGATGTTCTACGTAAAAAAAGGGTACGAAGGTTCCTATCGTTTTTACTCAACAGCAAGACACAAGGGTGCATAAACACAATGCATTGTAGCTAAGCTTTTCTCTGGTTTCTGTAGATCTTAACTTTGACTAAACTAGCTTCTAAACTATCCTATCTCCCCAAGATTAACAAAGCATGAGGACATAGGAGCAAAATGGATGGGTTGGATCACTTGATTCCGCCGTCTCCTTAGAATATGGCCGAGGCTTTGAACTCTCAGATATATGCTGGGATAAGGTTTTATGCAAGCAAACACTCTTTACGGTAGGTTGGATCTGAGACTTGCCAAGGAGGAGGAACCCCTGTCCGAGGTATAGGCTAGGAAACAACTTATTGGAAACAACAAGGTACAAACATCTGGGTATCAGGATTGCTAAGGAGGAGGAACCCCTGTCCAAAGTATAAGCTGAAATCTGGATCTTTAAACAACATCAAACGATAGCAATTGATAACAAAATATCCAAGGAGGGGGAACCCCTGTCCGAGGAGGAGATTGAAACAATAAAATATTAAGAACAAAGACATTGGATCAACTCAAAACTTAGATCAAATATGCATACGCCATTTGACTTTCTTCTTCAAGCTTTTCCAAAGAATTTACAAAGGTTGGGACAGCAAAGGCACAAAATCATGCACAATTACGATCAACCAACAAACTCTCATCCAAGAGTGAACAAATACAAACAAGCAAACTTTGGCAACAATGGCGCGACAATTTTGCGTAGTAAATAAAGGTTAAACAAATAATGAGCCCAAGGCTCTTATTTATAGAAACTCAAAGGAGTAGGCAAGCCTAAAATCTCCATGAGTTAACAATCAGTTCTTGCCAATTAGCAAGATTTATTCCTATGTCTAAAAGTAGGTGAGCAAGCAGTTAACTGGAAATCCACTTCAGTTAACTGAAACTAAACAAAAGTCAAACTGGAAGTCTACCTCAGTTGATTGACACCTAACTAAAAGTGAACTTAAATTACAAATGTGCCTACAAAATAAACATCCACCTTAAAAAAAAAAAATCTGAGATCCACAAATCGTGGAAGTCAATTAGACATCCTTGATTAGTGGGATTTGACATGCATGATCTGTGGAGATCTAGTGTCAACTTAGAAAGGGGCATCAAGTTGACTTCAGTCATAATTAATGCCTTTTTGGAGGATAGGATGTCCTCCTTGAGTGTTTGACACCTCATCACTATTGGTCAACAACCTTTTTATCCATTTGTTGACTGCTTTTGCCTTACACAATCTGCTTTTGATTATTCAACCTTCCTTGCAGTTGTGTCATCTGGACTTTTTGACATGAATTATGGAAGGTAGTGTGATAGTAACTTGATGGCGGCTTTGTATTTGAATTGACTAACTTTCGCATTTCGCTATCCATTGAACGGTGATGTCGTTCATGCCTTCCAAGGCGTCCAACTTGAATACAGGCTTTACTTGATGCATGTTTGTGTCGAGTGTTTTCATGAAATGGTGAAGTAAGACCATTTTGGTCTTGATTTCAATTTGAGAGTACTACACTCTGAAAAACTTAATCACTGCTTGTAAACACGGATATGTTCAAACAAATTTTGAAAACCCTTAAAAATAGCCATTCGTTGAGAAGTATTTTTTCGGGAAAAATCTGGCACATGGGTTTTGTTCGTGCTTTGATGCTGAACAAACCCAGTTCGTTAGATTTTTGATTTTGAGACTTTTTTGGAAAAATCCCTAAAAATAGGGGCAGCAAGTTTGTTGTTTCTTGAAAATTTGAAAAGAAGGGTTTTACTGGAAAAATATGTTGATCATACCCAGTTGGTCAGATTTGTGGTAGTTTGCTGTATTCTGTGACATACAAGAATTTTAAGACAAAAGAGAGGAAGTAGACAAGAGGTGGATTGGAAGTTATTGACTGCCTCTTTGTAAAAATATGCCTTTGAATTCAACCTCTGAGAAGAAATCCCTTTTTGTCACTAATCTTCAAAAAATATTGAAGAATGGTCCAAAACCCTTGCCAGATCTAGTAAAGACGTTCTTGAGAGCAATTTGCTGTCCTGATCTTCAACCCACAAAAGAAATAATGAAGAATGGATGCCTTGATGCTTTGATATGTCAAATTTGGAATTATAAGCATCAATTGGGCGTCCAACTCATGATTGAGCCTGATTTAGAGTTCTAAAAGCTGATTTCCACTGATCGTGGAGTGTTTGGCCTCTTGTTGCCTCCAAAATTTGTTAACTCAAGTCAACAAATTGCCTTCGACCTTTTAGGCATCCTTTCTGGAGTTTGAACATTTTTTTTTTATCATTTTTCATGTTGAAATGCCTCTGTTCAATCCTTGCTCTCGTTCGTTCAGTTGATCTTCGGCAGCTGTTGACGGATCTGTTGTCGAGGCGGAACCATACTGAAGAGATATGCCTGGGAGTCATCAAGTCAGAAACGTGAGTTTGAGCCTCCAGATTAAAGGGCGCCTTTCTCCAAGAGGAACGCTTTTAGCTTTGCCTTAGTCAATTTTCATGACTGTTCTTCGTCTTTGCCGTTTAGATCTTCCGTGATTTGATCTGACGTTATTGTTGATTGATGAGTCGGATAACATTGCTTGATTGTATCGGGTAGCCAGCTCAGTTTAGGTTCTCAACTTCTGGCAGCAAGTTTAGGTTCTTCAAGTCCAAGGGCGCCCCTACCTAGCAAGGGTGCTTTTGGCTTGTTGATTGATTATACCTATGTTGTAAACTGCTTGCTTTGACCTCTAGCATTAGATGACTCAGTTGTTAGATTCCTTCGCTGATGGTTTCATTGTCGAGATTAGTCAAAGTGGGGAAGATCATCCTGGAGGTCACCAAGCAAACAAACTACATCTACATGCTTTAAAGACTGGGCGCCTTTCTTCAAGAGGGGCGCTTTTTGTTCTGTACTTAGCAATTTTCTTTTCATTTTGTCATGTTCTTCATTTAACACCTCCATGTTTTGTTGATGATCGCCAGTGATTCTTGAATCAGATGATCTTGCTTAACGGTACGTTGAATAGCCAGCATGAACATGAAGAGGATGACTGAATCTGATGGTTTTGATGTCTGTATTTGCCCTTTGAGATCAAAGGGCGCCTTTCTTCAAGAGGGGCACCTTTGACCTTGTTGATTGTGTTTTTGCCTTGGTAGCAAGGCATCTTCGTTCTAGAGTTAGCCAAATTTTGGCCTTTTCCGTTTTGAAAATCTCCTTCATTGAACAACATCCTTTTCAACCTTTTCCGCCATGGCTTCTTTGTTGAAGCTTATTTTTCAGCACTTGGTATTGGCCAATTTGCCATTAATGGCTGCAGAGCTCCTAACTTTGTTCCTGAAAAATGAGAATAGACCCACCAGAGTAAAACATGTCTTTTGATGATTCTGACTTGATTAGTGTGATTGTGAAGTCGGTTAACCCTATCAAAATCATTTTCAATCATTTCCGGGAAGGTCCTATTTTTGGGGGTTTCCCTAAAAATAGGGGCACAAAACCCTAATTTTCATTTTTTTAGAATTTTAACCATAGGTTCCTTGACAGAAACCCACAAAAACCTTATGTTTGGTTTGACCTAAAACAGACTTTGGACAACATTTTTACACGATTTAGCTCAATTTAAGCAAAATGCCAAAAATTTATTTTGGGTACAACATTAGGCTCCGTCTGGTGACCATGTTGGATACATACGACATAGGAGAACCGAGAATCTCAAGTTTCGTAGACCAGTACTTTATTAGTTGGGCAATGGAGTCAGGACTTATTTCCTAATTCACATAAGAATTGAAGTTCACCTTCTTTATTGGGGCTCACCTATTTATTCACCTAAAACAAGACTACCTATGAAATCACCTAAAACACGACAATACTTTACAGAACGGGGAAAAACATAACAACATAACCTTAAAGCGAAAGAAAAATAATTTACAAAATACTCACCCCATCCCTGAAGGGACGAAATGCTTCAAGTATTGCCCACTGTAGGGTAGTGGAAAGAGCCTTCCATCTGAATGTGAGAGAATATAGGAATTTTCTCCTGCAACATCATGGATCAGGAACGGGCCCAGCCAAAGGGAGTCAAATTTTTCGTGCATTCCCTTTGGTTCGTGTCTCTTGTCCCATAGCAGGACTTTGTCTCCAATTTCGAAGTCTTGTTGCCGGGCCTTCTTGTCAAAGATCTTCTTCACTCTTTCTTGATGCTAAGTGATCTTATTGACAACCTCCACCCTCTCCTCTTGTAGTTGTGTTAGACAGAAGATGTGCTTTTGGATTGGATCCTTGAACTCTTCATCTTCTAGGGCAGATGCTAGCTGCAAAGCGGACAACTCCAGAGTGATGGGTAGCATCGCTTCTGTGCCATACATGATAGCGAAGGGGGAAGTGCCGATAGCTCTCTTGGGCATGATTCTATCAGCCCAAAGAGCGTCATATAGCTTAGTGTGCCAAGCCCGTTGATTGGATTCAACCATCTTGCGCACGATCGTGACTATCTTCTTGTTAGATGACTGGCCTGTTTGTTGCCTTGTGGATAGTAATATGAAGAATGGGACAATGTGATTCCATAGTCGAAACAAAATTCTACTAACTCCTCTGATGAGAAGCTCGTAGCATTGTTAGTCACGATCTTTCTTGGTACTTCGAAGCATGTGATGATATTTTCTTTGAGGAAGTTGCACACAACTTCGGAAGTGGCACTCTTCGTAGGAATTACCTCAACCCATTTGGTGAAGTAATCCGTTGCCGGAAGGACATAGACATGTCCCTTACTGGAATGTGGGTTTACTGGACCTACGAAGTCGATACTCCATTGCTGGAATGGAGCATCTATGATCACCGACCTTAATGGAATGGCTGATAGCTTGTATAGAACATTGCCTCGCAGCACATAGTTTTGTGCTCTTAACCTCAGGGTTATTTTCTGTTGTTTTGTCCAAGTGGGTTGGACATTCTCCATAGGTTGCATAGTACCATAGCTCTGAGTACCACTCCTCCGCAAAATCAACCAGTAAGACCATTGGAAGGTCTTTTTCAGTTTCAATTTCTACCTTTCCATCAACCGCTTGATGCTTTAGATCACTGTCCTCCGCCATGAGCCGACATAGACCTCTCCCGCGGACGAGTTTGGTCGGCTTGATATCCAAGTCATATTCCTGGACCTTTGCGATCCAGTTGCCTCTTTTAGTCCCCATCTCCTGCTAAGTTAGAATAGTCTTGACTACAGGGTCAGTGACATAGATTGTTGTGTGAGCATTTAAGATATAGAATCTAAATTTTATTACAGCTCTCATGACGGCATAGGCATTCTTTTCAATCTGAGAGTACCGGACTTTGCTATTCTTGAAACTACTGCTCATGAAGGCAATTGGCAATTCCGTCTCTTCGTTCAACTTCTGTGTTAGTATGGCAGAAAGGGTGTATTTTGATGCGTAATAGTAAAAAATGAATTCCTTACTGAAATCAGGTTGGACCAGCACTGGTGCCTTACTGATGGCTTCTTTTATCTTTATGAATGCCTCCTTTCCTTTGTCAATCCATTTGAAAGTGCTCTTCTTTCTCATCATCGCTGATATATCCTTGGTCAGCTCTGAGAAATCAGGTACAAATCTTCGTATGAAATTTATCTTTTTGAAGAAGGAATTCACTTGAGTGTTATTGGTTGGGAGAGATAGGTTCTTGATTGAATCCACTCGATTTGGATCGATCCGAGTTCCCTCTTTGGAGATGATATGGCCCAGTAGTTTGCCATTTGTCACAACAAAGATAGATTTCTTTGGATTCAAAGATATGTGGTGATACCTACATCTCTCAAACACTTTCACTAAGTGTTGAAAATGATCTTGCCGCTTCCTTGAGAAAGCGGTAAGGTCGTCAAGGTAGACGACTATCACTTTGTTCTTTAGATCTCCAAACGCCAAGTCCATGGCTCGCTGAAAGGTGGCACCGGCGTTGATGAGGCCAAAGGGCATCCTCTCATAGGCGAACGTTCCCCACGGGGTGGTAAACTTTGTCTTGATTTGATCCTCCTTGGCCATCGCAATTTGATTGTACCTAGAAAAGCCGTCAACCAATGACAACATCTCCGATCCGGTAACCGTCTACAAGGTATGCTCCATGATAGGTAAAGGATAATTATCCTTTAATGACGATTGGTTGAGGTTCTTGAAGTCGACGCAAATCCGGATCTCTCCGTTCTTCTTGCGTATAGGAATGATATTGGACACCCAAGTAGAATGGTGGATTAGAAATATGATCTTGGCGTCCACCATTTCTGTGTGTAGATTGTGTCTTGGACACGCGGGTTGTAGTTTCTTTGCTTCTGCCTAAAAGGCTTGATATCTGACTTGAGTGCAATTGTATGAGACAATTCCCTTGGCGTGAAGACTTTCAGATCTTGATAGGTCCATGCAAAGACATCTCTGTACTGCCTAAACAAGGATATAAAGTTGTCGCTTTCCTCTGTAGTGCACCACTTTACCAAGTTGACAAGCCAGGGCTTATCTTTGTTGCCGATGTTGAATTGACTATAATCAGCGGATTTTTTGCTGGCTGAATTCCTTTGATCTTGCATGTGTCTATCATGCTTGTCAAATATGTCCTCCAAGGATACTAGACCCTTGGGGATGTTGTTACCTCTTAGCTGGATGATATCGGATTTCGTTGCTTTGAAATCTTCCGCTATAGACTCTCTCAAAGGAGAAGTACTTCCTTCAAAGAATAGTTCTTTATAATTGTCCCCCATGCAGAGGAACTCCTTGATGTCATCATCATCATCAAAGACTTGCCAATTTTCACAATTGTCGGGGACAGATGGCTTGTACATGAGCTCAATAGCGAAGGCAGAATGGGGCATGAAGAGTGTAGCCAACACCGCAAGGGCATCTGCTATGCTGTTCTGTTCGCGTGGAATATACTTGATGTTGAATGCTTCGAACCAATTGATAGCATTCCACACCCTTTGTTGATAAGCCTGAAGGAGGCCTTTTCTGACTTGATATCGCTCTCTGACCTGTTGGACGATCAGCTCTACGTCGCCTTTAACTTGGAGGTACTTTATACCCATATCTCTTGCATTCTTGAGACCTAGTATGAGCGCCTCGTATTCAATAGTGTTGTTCGTGTTATCGAACTGCAAGCGATAAGCAAATGGGTACAACGTGCCTTTAGGAGAGGTAATGACAACTCCCGCTCCTGAGCCTACTATCGAGCAACTTCTGTCGAATTGCATTGTCCACATATTTGATCCTTCATTTGATGTACTTGTGGTAAATTCAACCTTCTTTTCCTCTTCGGTTACTTCAGATAGCATAGCATACGTACCAAGACCCATACTTTGATGTAGCACTTGTGCTTGGGGGTCCTGAGATTTCACCACCGTGAATTTTGACTTAGCCTCTGGTTCCAACTTGAAGCTACCTTTCTTTAATGGAATTGTCGCGTACGAACAATCCAATTGAATCTCGCCTCCGAGATCCTTGCAGAAGCTTTGGATCAGTAACATCCCATAACTGATTGGAATGTCAGCTATGAGGATGGTCATCATGATCTTCTTCTCTGGACAAGACGCTAATCTTACTTGTGCGTCCTTCAATTGGCTGACCAATGGCATCGGTTTTGATTCAAGTGAGTAACACTTGTCATTGGTTTTGGTGCATGAGTCCCAATGCGTTCATGTCTGCAACGACATGACATCGTCCGATGCTCCTGAGTCAATGATGCAGTTGCTGAGTTTATAACCTCCCATATACAGAGATATGTAGAAGCGCTTTGGCTTTTCTCCCACTGGTATGGAAGATTCTAGCAACGTGGGTTGGATGATAGCCTACTTCTGTACTACTTTGAGAATCCGATCCATTTGATCGTGTAATGTCCTCGAAATTGCTTGAGTAATTTGGAGGGAAAATAATAACGGTGTTTTAAACACCAAGTCTGCATTAAATACATGACAATAAATAATAATTAAATATTAAATAATAAATTTAAATCATTATAAAATAACATTTCAATTTAATTAAAACCTTTGGCCGACTCATTGAGAAGGCACTAATATGAAAATTGAATTATTTTTTTCTTTGGCCGACTTTCTCCAAGTTGGCATTTTGATTAGTATTTATGGAGGATTTGCTCTTCACATCAGTTATCACGAATTTGGACATACCGTTCTGCCTATTACCGTAGGAGATGTAGTTTACTAGCAAGGCACCCAGGGTGAGTGTAGCTACACTTCTAGGAGATTCGTGTATTTGCTCATTCATACAATATTGCTTCCATTGCTCACATAGTCGGGACCACTTACAGGTTGAAGGAGTGCTATTTTGGACGACTCAACCTCACGAGTGCACATCTCCCGTTTTTGCATCTTGGCGGATTGAAGTAGATGCTCCTACTGAATGGGCATACCAGGAAACGAGCACTGGGATCAAACACGATTGGTGACGTCCAGGCAGAGCCTATCGACTTTGAACACCACATCTGCAAGGCGCATCCACCAATCCGAGAGGCCACAAGCATATACGGATCTTCTAGGCTCGAATCAAATACAGGAGTGTTAACCGCGATTGAAAGTAAATCTATTCAATTCGGGTTCTCCCTCCGTCAATCACTCGCCAAGTGTTGGTTCGTCTCATTCCGCATAGCTACTGGAGGATTCTAATCGAGCATCACCATATCTCCCACGCATCCCATCCACATCTCAATCATCATTCCGTCCCTTCTATTTCTGCATTGGATCGTAGGGAGGTAACGCCTTCAAGAGGAATCGATACGCAATTACAACGGGCTGTATTTTCCTCCATCTTTGTAATCGATTTTCTGAAGCAAACCGAATCTAATGTCTATTTTGCTATATTTGTAATCAGAGGTCTCTGTGGTGCATTTCTATTCATTTTAGTATATTTTGTTGGCCTAAATTAAATTATCAATTCAAGTTCTATCTCTAGCAAGTATTTGCAGTGTTGTTTTTTTTTTTTTGGATTCTGCCCTAGGATCTTACAGATCGGGATGGTCTTGGAGATACTCCAGCTATGAGATATGTACCTTCGTCTTCATCATAGACGTCACGATGTCAAAGTTCATCGAGGACGGATCTTGAGCACTTGATACGACGTTCTCCTGTGTAGACTTGGGATTAGAAGTGGAAGCTTCTTTTCCCTTTACATTTGACTTCCATCTTTCTTCTTCTTCTTTCTGTGCTTTGAAATGTTGAGCGCGTGTAAACACAGGCGTCAATATATTCTCGTGGTTGACAGCAAGAGAGTACTGACAGTAGTCTTCTTCTTCTTGATTTTTAGGTTCGCTATGAAAGTATCCTGTTGTGGAGTTGCCGTTGAAGTTGTCCGTTTGTGGTGAGACAACGTTCGCATTTGAAGGTACGAAACTTGGGCTTGGCGCTTGATCTTTGGCATATCCCATGATCTGGTTCATCCTTTGATTCTTAGGGCATGTGGATCTAGTGTGTTCGTTTGTCTCATGGAAACAACAAAACACATTAGATATTTTAGAAACAATTAAGGAAGTTCCTACTAATATTTTCTGATGACATCCTTATCTACAACAAGACCTAGGAGGAACATCTCAAACACATTGAAGAAGTCCTAAACATCTTGGAACATGAATCTTTGTATGCTAAAGCCTCAAAATGTGAGTTTGGCTTGGAAGAGATGCTTTACCTAGGTCACAAAATCAATGCACAAGGGGTAAGTGTAGACGAGGAGAAAATTACAACAATTAAGGAATGGCCAAAACCCAAAACCCTAACACAACTAAGGGGTTTCATGGGACTATGCAGTTACTATAGGCGCTTTGTAAAGGGATTCTCCAAAATTGCTGCCTCACTCACAGACCTAACCAAAAAGGGAGCCTTTGTATGGAATGAAGTGTCTCAACAAGCCTTCGAAAGAATTAAAGAAGCAATGAACTCATGCCCTGTTTTAGCCATCCTTGACTTCACACTACCCTTCAAATTGTAGTGCGATATATCCGGAGAAGGAATTGGAGTCGTCCTTATGCAAAACAAGCACCCCATTGCATTTGAAAGTTGCAACCTAATCGAGATTGAAAGACACTATTCAATCTATGATAAAGAAATGCTAGCTATCATGCACGGCTTAGCAAAGTTTCGTCAATATTTGGTTTGTGGGAAATTCAATGTTAAGACGGATCACAACAACCTAAGGTACTTCATGAATCAAAAGGACCTAAAAGAAAAAATAGAAATGGTAAGCAAGATACAAGCTTACAATTTTGATATTGAGTATATGAAAGGGACGAATAATGTGGTGGCTGATGTGTTATCAAGATGACCCTACTTGAATACCCTCACTAGTATAGCCACGGATTGGAAGAATGATATCATTGCAAAATATGTCAAAGATCCCTAGGCTAATAATATCTTTGAAGAACACTTACCGAATGAAGAGTACAAAGTAGTGGAAGAGCTTATCTTGTATAAAAATAAGATATTCCTTGTGCCCAACTCAAAGATGAAGGGAAAAATCCTTAAGGAATACCTCGACAATCCATTAGTAGGCCACCAAGGATACTATAAGACCTACAAACAAGTAAGAGAGAGATAATCTTGGAAAGGGCTCAAGAAAGATGTACTAAAGCACGTATAGGAATGCATGACTTGTCAAAGAAACAAAACTGAGCAAAAATCATCCAGTGGGACTTCTACAACCTTTGCCCATTCCAAACTAAAAATTGAAAAACATCTCAATGGACTTCATTATAGGACTACCCAAAGTTCAAGGAAAGGATTTCATTTATGCAGTAGTGGATTGTCTCACCAAGTACGCCCACTTCTTCGCGATATTCACAGAGTATTGGGTTCCCCAAGTGGCAAAAGTATTCTTTAAGGAGATCTTTAGACTACATGGTCTTCCACGGAATATAGTTAGTGACCAAGACAGTCGATTCCTTAGCCAATTTTGGCAAGAGCTCTTCCGGTTAGTAGGCATTGATCTTACACCTAGTACAAGTTACCACCCTCAAATAGATGGACATACATAAATCGTTAACAAGTGGGTAGAAGGATATTTGAGTTATTACGTCATTGGCCAACATAATGCATGGGTAAAATGGTTACATCTTGGTGAATATCGCTACAACACTACTCACCACATGTCAATCAAGATGAGTCCGTTCAAAGCATTGTATGGTTACAAACCAAACTCCTACGAACGTTTGATTTCACAAGAAAGCCGAGTACCAAGGGCAAAAGATTTTGTGCAACAGAGTATGGACATTATGAACACCCTCAGGGACAATTTGCATCAAGCATAGAATCAACAAAAGATCTATGCTGATCGGAACCACAAGGAAAGGACATTTGAAGTTGGAGAGTTGGTATTCTGACGGCTATAGCCATATAAGTAGTCATCCATCAAGATAAGCGGAGCTGAAAAACTCAAACCTCGGTTTTATGGACCCTATAAAATTCTAAGGAAGATCAGTGAAATAGCTTACGAGTTAGAGTTGCCAGAGAACAACTGTATTCACAATATCTTTCATGTATCAAGATTGAAGAAAGTATTAGGGCAACAAATTGTCCCATGTTTAGAGTTACCCTTGCTTGACGATGAGGGCAAACTAATCTTGGAACCTGAAGCAGTTCTCGATATGAGAGAGAATTGATTAAGGAATAAAACTATCTCTGAATTTTTATCAAATGGAAAGGCTTACCTGAGGAGGATGCTACATGGGAAGGAGAAGAGATCTTCAACCACCTGAATCTGAAATTGCTTGAGGACAAGCAATATTGAGGAGGGTAGACTATCATGCCCCCCGCGAAGTCGAACCCAGGCATAGGTCATTGAATAAAACCAATCACCATAAAAGGCAACCAAAGGACGTGACTTACCAAGGAAAAGAGGCGATGATGAAAGGACACGATTATTTCAATGATGATTGCCTAGACCAAAAGACACCTCCATCCCAACAACAACCAAAATGATAACTAAGGACGAAGGACTTGTTGAGGAGGAGGGGCGATAGCACAAGAATAATGTTATTCAAATTAATTATTCTAATCTGCACGTAAGAAGAGTCACAACATTTGGCAAACTCATACCTTGAAAGGATGTGACCGTCAGCCTATCATGGTATAAAAGAGGAATGATTGAAGGCTTAGGAAGGCATCAATGATTAGGAAGATATACCTGGCAAATATAAGCAGATACAGAAAGTACAACAGCTATAAGAGGACTCGTGCAATTCCAACACAGTAGACAATCATAATAAGAATATCTAGAGCATCAAGAGGATATCAAATCTATCTCACATACAGGTGTATTTCTGCAATTTATTGTACTACCTCTATAAGTGTAGTCTTGCATGAGAGAGGAACCATTAAATGTATTTCTGCACATAACCATTTATCTATGTATGCATATTACTTATAAGACAATAAAGTAGGATTTCAATGTTTAAAAACAAAATTATGTTAACTGTTTGAAACCCATCCTGTGGATTGGCTTGAGGTGCAGTGGTAGGGGCCAGAAACCCACTTACGACCTTCACCCAACTCCTCAAGAGGGTAGGGCCTGAGGTGTAGTGGTAGGAGCCAAGTGAGCCCACTCGCGACCTCCGCCCGATCCCACAGGATGGCAAGTGTCTTCAGGGTTTGGGACATGATGGGGAAAGCAGGTACAAGTTGCCAAGGGAGAGGGCTGTGGTATACACCCTCTTAGGCTTGGCATATGGCTTCAAGCAGACCCATCATGTTCCCTCTCCCAACTTCCAATTTTGTTGCATTATTGATAATCTGTGAATGTGATGCAATTATCTAATCCTAACAAGTATATATACGTTTTGCGAATGTGGTTCATGTGATGAGTGCAGGATTCAATCCAGGTTTACATTGTTAAAGAGGCATTTATCTAAGAAGGTGAAAGTCCTAACCCTAAATTGTTGTAATTAGTAATCAATAGGCGAACTCTAGGGCAGATTGGGAAAAGGGACATTACATGTGCCTATTAAAAGAACATGATCAATGTAAATGCTAGTGTGCCTATGCAAGAACATGATCACTACAAAAATGAGACAACATATAGAAGAATAAAGAACAAAATAATAGAAGAATTCTCACAATTAAATATGTTGAGACTTGAGAGTGCTTGTGAAAAATCGACAACCATCTTATCCCACTCTGCTTCTGTTGGAAAGTCGATTACAAGAGCTTTTGACAAACTTCTCAAGGTGTGTCTGCTATAGAAGATATTCCTTTAACAAACATCTCTGATTTCAGTTGGAGTGAGATGATCTCTTCCAGAGCACTATTAACTATTGCAGAGGTAGGGAGATTGCTTTCTGTGATGCTTTACCCATAAACATGAAATAAGGATTTAACATCTTGCATCCACTCAGCCTTATTTCCTTGAAGCATCATTTCCTCCAAATGGGGAGTGCAAACCAGCAGTTATTAGCCCTTCAAGGGTGGCCACCTTTTCTCTTACTATATACCCCTTATGAACTTTGTGGGTCTCCACTTTATTCAAAACCCTGTAGGTGTTATCCAAGGCTTTTGAAGTATCTTTGAGCTACTTTTGTTGACAGCTGTTCCTTATCTTGTAGATCATCATCCATTTCTCACATCTCTTTGTTAGAAATGGTAGATACCAATGCGGATCTTAGAGACCACTTATTCTTTGTGCCAACTATTTGGGATAAGGCTTTCTTCTCCTGGTTGGAGATTTTCTTGCCTTCTTTATTGTCACACAAACAATCTGCTACCTCATCAATCTCTCTGACCTTGGGCTTGAGAAGATTTAACATTGTGATCTTAAAATGGCAAAATGCACCTTCAAGTACATCTTTTCTGCTTGTAATGTCTTATCTGATCAATTCTCTTTATTCTATTATTTGCAAGTTGGTCAATTTCTGCCACCATCTGTCTTATTTGGTTCTGTAAACTCTCAACAGTTGATTCACTTGTATTGGGTGGAATAAGAAGTTTTGGCAGTGGAACAGAAGAACGGTCTGCCTTTGATGTAGAAGGAATAATCAAAACTGGAGGAAAAGTCAAAATTTGAGGGAGAGTGATCTGTGCACTTTGGGGTTGTAGCTCATGTCTCTTCACCATTTCATCTTTCTTTCCAAGAGCATCTTTCAAATTCATAGCTTCTTTTCTCAATGTCATGTTCTCTTCTTCCAATGTTTTAATGTTTGCATCTTTCTTCTTGAGATTGTAGAAGTTGAACTAAGTGTAATCCATCACTTCCTTGGAAGAAACATCAATGCCAACCTCATCAACTTTCTGCTGAATTCCTCTGGTGTAATTTGATTCAATGGTTTATTATGTGAGGGAGCTATAGCCCATGGCACAAGTACTTGCTTGTCCACATTGAACCTGGTCCCATGGAAGTATTTGGCAGTTTGAGCAGAATTGAACCTTTGGCCAAAGATCATGCAATACCAAGGCTTCAGCAATGTTCCAACTAGGCAGTAACAAGCAACCACGATTCTTTACTATTACTATTCCTTGCCCTGGTGTGATATTGTTTAGAGCTTGGCTGATTTCTAATTCAGCTTGCTGCTACTCTGGCGTGATTGGCATTTGAGCTTGTGGGTATGTCCCCATAACTACATCCTCAGCTTGCGTTGCAATGTAACCCTCAACCTCCTCTTGTTCTTTCCCCATAGAAGCAACAATTTCTCTAGGCAAGCAATGGGATTCTCTCCATTTTTGTCTCCATCCAATTGCTGCTTCTGTGAATTCCATGAATTTGTATGTATCACTCATTATTTTATCCACCTTTTCAATAGGTGTGTATTTCAGCTAATTCCCCGTAGTAGCTGGGGTTCTCTCTTTTTCCTGGTTTGTGCAGCTTGTATTCTGCCCCAGGTTGACCTTTTCTCAACAAACTCTGCATGGTCCATGCAGTTTCTGGCTACATCATCAAACTCCCATGAGTTATGATAGTAGCCACTTTTTATGTGCACGAGGACTATTTGGCTATTCATAAAGCATTCTGGGTGATGCCTTCTGGAGTTTCTGGTAATTGTACAAATTTGCTGCAGTATCATAGTAGCACAAGCAACACATGTGTGCTCAAAGTTTCAGTTAGACCTCTTTCCTATTGCTCCAAATTCTTCATATTTCTGACTCCATTGTCTGATTAGCTCCTAGCTTACCAACCTAATGGAGGCATGTAAACCAGCAAGTACGGAGACACCTGTGATCTATAGGCCTAGATGTAGGTGCAGTGTGAATGTAGCCACCAATCTGCTCAGTTGTGACCTGACCCCCCCAAGGGAGAGTGTAGGGATGGGGCCTTCATAATTTCATCGAGGCCAACCCCAACCTTTCCTTTCATGAGAAAAAAAACAGTTTATACAATGAGCCAACAAATATATCTTCAAAATTTGCATGTGGATGGACCATAATTGCACCGGCCTTTGGAAAATTGTTTGAGTAGCACGATCCCTAGCAAACTGCTGCAATTTCAATTTCTTGGGCCACATTTTGGCATTGTGGTCCCTCTTTTTGTTGTACTCCTTTAATTTTTGGTAATGGTTTTGGATAGTTACCCTGCAAAGTCACACAAAACAGGGCTGTGAGCATGTAGGACTTCACACATGAGTACAGCTGTAGGCCTATCCGTTTTTCCGTCATTGTCACTACCAACCATTTGATAACAATGTGGTCTTGAAATAGTTCTTGAACATATAGCATCAAAAGTCTCAGCCACATTATCTGCCACACTCCTTTGAATGTAATGCACATTGGTTGTATAGTGGATGTGCCTCAAGAGTTGTATATTTCTCTACAAGTGCTTGCTCTATTTGTACCTCAATTTAAGAGGTTCTGCTGCAAGGCTTTCAAATTCCCCCTTTTCAGGCTGAAGGTTTACCTTATAGGAAATTCACTCAAGTTCAACACCACTTTATCAGCATGGTTCTTCACTACTCTGAGCTTTTCATCATATTGTCTAAGAATCCAGGTGATAATGTTTGGATTCTTGAGGCAATTGGGGACCACAACTTTACCCAAGTTGTATACCCAAATGTTGCTCAATGGAGATTGCAGTTGGCTTCTTTTGCATGCGTGGTAAAAGAGGTCATGACCAACGGACACAAAAGGGAATCCTTTCTTTGGCCCTAAGATCCTTAAATACCTTCTAGGGATTCAAGTCCTTTTCTGTCCCCTGAGCCTTCCTGGTAGAAACAATTGAGGCTTCTGGCTCATCAATAATAATGACATCCTCAACTGCTCTTTTCATTGCTATCTTTAGAATAAGGTGTTATGGATTTTCTGACCTAAGAGTTTATAATCGAAATTCATGGGATTCCAGATACAATTGGGTGAGGATTAAGGAAGTTTGGCACATACATATTAAAATTTAAACCTAATACCTATCTGGTTACAAGTCCGAGACCAATTCATTCCTAGAGTTCCTTCAAGTGATATACTTGTGATGAAATTTTTCCAGGGCCTTCAACACAAGTAACCAAGGATCGCAATTCTGGATTCAAATTACAAACTTTCAACCTAATCCAATCCCAAGCAATCTAAACTACTAAAACTTCAATTTTCATCCAATTTTCACTGGGAGATTTTTAGATCTTTTCCAGACACACAATGAAGATAGAATTAAAATCCTATTTATGAAAACTTAGAGAAAATCATAGAGTGCAAACTCACTATTTGAATGCTTAAAAACCCAATTCTCTGTAATTCTCCACATTTGGTGCAAATTCATTCGGTTTCCTTGGTCTTTGTTCACCAGAATTGCTTCGGGCACTTACACTCAATTCACAATGGTTTATAATGAGCTGAATTTCCTTGGTTATATTGATTTTTGAAAGGAGAGGAGCATTAATAGTGTAGCCATTATTTTGAAAAGTACACCTTGGTACTATCGTTTTAAATATTCCTTCATTCACCTATTTTGGTATTGCCAACCTTTGAATTAAAAAAAGACTGAACCTCTATTTGAACCTTTCTCAAACTTGGATATTTGCATATGTGGAAGGATCCAGTCCATTAGATCATAGAAGATTAATGATATGCATGCATTTGGTCTAAGCTTTGAAATTACTTTTTGCTATCAGTGAATAGTTGATCAAAGGTTATAAAACTCATTCCTTTGTCTATTTGGAGATTCAACTATCAATGACTTAGACAATGTGTGGACATTTTATCAAGTAACCCTTCGTCTTGTAGTGTGACCCAAAGGGACACGTGAAGACATTCTGAACCATTTGGGCCAATAATGATGCAGTTAGAGATGGTCTAATGAAATTATGGAAGTCTCTCCAACAATGCAGCCTAACACAATCATCCTCAATCAATGCATAGTGAAACTCAAATATCAACACAATCATATGGCAGTGATTCCAAAATGGAAATTACAACAATAGTTTTTGCCTTTAGGGCTTATAATCAAATGATTATAAGCCCAGTTTTAAATTACAATACAAATCAAATACTAAACACAAGTGCAACTCCAAACAGTAGCTTCCTTGGGCTGATCTTGCTGTCATAGTGCCACTCTACTATACTAGACACAAGCTGCTCCTCAGGTCTCTTGCTGCCCTCTACTATCCCTTTCATAAATGAGATTTGCCTTCTTTTATATTGAAACCTTGGTGAAGAAGGTTTGCAGCAACCAAGGATGAAGTAATATAATTTAAACTTAATGCAACTCTAAACGTGAACCACCCTGGGACCAGTAAAATGTCACATAACATTAGCCTTTGGTGTAAGGCTCTAAATCATGGTGCATGTATTATATATCTTATTGGCTGATTTGGCAAAACACCTCATAAAATAAAATGTGAAATGCAAAATGGACACTTCGACATACTCATACTAGATACTAAAAACATTGTGATGACCATTGTGAAATTCAGTGAGAACATAATACTTGGTTTCACATGTATACAAGTTAGAGAAGACCGTTATTGGTGGATTTGTTTTATTAAACATTGCTGTTTGTTTCAATCACAACCAAACATCCCCTATGAATGCTAAGCAAGAACTGAAAGTAAATAAATAAATTTTGAAGCACATAAATGATGAAATGAAATTTCAAATGTTAAGATGAAAAAATGCCCACCCAAAACTAATATTAGTCATTCTCTTGCAGCCAGAACGACTCAACAAAGTTTTTGAGCTTTGTGGATCTCCAGATGAGGGTAATTGGCTAGGGGTGTCTAAGATTCCTTAATATAACAACTTCAAGCCACCTAAAAGCATTGTGATGACCAGTGTGAAATTCATTGAGAACATAAGGCTTGGTTTCACATGGATACAAATTAGAGAAGACCGTTATGGGTAGATTTATTTTAGTAAAATTGCTGTTTATGTCAACCACAACCAAACATCCTTATGTATGTTAAGCCAGACCTAAAAGCAAATAAATAAATTTTCTAAGCACATAAATGCTGAAATGAAATGTCAAATGGTAAGATGCATACCCAAAACTAATCATAATTTAAGTTTAGAATATTAGTGTAATGAATTTCCTTTAAATATATTGCCGAATAGAAAAGTTTATGGGATAATTTGTTTTATTTATAGTTTCTACCAGTATGGTAGGCAGAAACATTGATTCACATTTGCTTTGTATGAATATTTTAGATAATATTTGTAATTGTCTTGCAGCCGGAGCAACTCAACAAAATTTTTGAGCTTTGTGGATCTCCAGATGAGGGTAATTGGCCAGGGGTGTCTAAGATTCCTTGGTATAACAATTTCAAGCCACCTAGGCCAATGAAGAGACGCTTGCGGGAGGTTTTCAAACAGTAAGCTAAATTCCTCAATTGGGGTATTTGATAATCATTGGAGCTTTCTGAGCTTGAAGATGGCTCATTACTCTTTGAAGTATAAAGTTTGTTTACTTATTGCCCTTCTAGAATTATTGTTCATTAATTTTGCACTTTGCTCTTCTTAGGCTACATAATGCATTAGATTTGGTTTTCAGGAAGATTTTTGTCCATTTGGGGGCTGAAGCATATGTTTACAGAAAAAATACACTTATTTATCTTTGTGATTATCAGTTTTGATCGACATGCATTGGAACTACTGGAGAAAATGCTGACTCTGGATCCACTTCAGGTATTACCAACAAATAGCATGACAGTTTAGTTTTGCAGCTTTTTGTCTTAAGACCATGGTAAGTTGTAGCTACAATTTTTTCATGCAGTGGTTATTTGATGTGATTCGGCACATACTTCATTATGAAAAGCATGGAAAATAATGTTTGATACAAAGATATCAGAAAACAAAATGGCTGAAACAAAATATTTATTTAAAAAGGTAATTATTGAAAAAGAAAAGTTTAATAATCAATAAATTGGAGTGCCCCTCCAATATATTGTGAATACATGAGGAAGGGGCTTCACAAACTGATATGATATTTGATTCTACATACTTAAATTCTCTCCAAACTTGTTTTTTTTTATGGATAAGAAAGCATGGATTTCAGTGTGGCAATATGAATTATTAAGTGAGAAGTTGTGGTATAGATTTCGAGGACCAAGATTTTATTTGAGATGGAGTTGTAGATAACCAGTGATTACAGTGCTACTTTTGAGATCCAAATCTGTAAAGAAACATGTTTATAAAATCTGTATTATTGTTTCTTTATGCTATGGTCTGTCTATGGAAATATGGTCCACAATTTTGTTATTTGAACTGGTTGATTATTTTAATTTTTTATATTACACACTCAATGCACACATACATACACATAGGGACACATGCCTGCCTGCATACACACACATATTGAAGGAGAATTGATGATATAGTTCTCACGGAAGATCAGATTGTTCTCAATCCTTTTCTTTCATGGGTATGGATTCTAGCAGGCAATGTTATGTTACATACACAAACTTGATGATATGATTTTCAAGGGAGGATCAAATTGTTATGTACCCTTTTCTATCATGGATATGGATTCCAGCAGGCTTGATACTAGGTTTAGATATATGTATCTGGATCATGCTGTTTAATACCTGGAAAAACTGGGTTGGCTGGGATTAGAACCAAGAACCTCCTAAACACTGGTCTAGGTGTTTTACTGAGCAATCTGTCCAAGGTTCAAAATTTGGAGTTCAAGCTTTCATAAGATGAACATTTTAAATTCATAAGCTCTAAGTTACCGGTTTGGGTTCGATGGTTCGGTTTGCGGTTTCAAGCAAATATTTTTTTGGGGTGGGGTTCGTTGATACAAAAATATATAAAAATAAAAAATATATACATATTTGCAGCAGTAATTAAGTTCAAAATACGTCACCATATTAATAGTCAAATAACATAGCAAAAATACACCACCACTTTCATAGTCAAATAATAAAATATTAGTGAAACTCGAATATCATGATATAGATTAAAGTTCAAACATAATAATGTCAAGTGTTTACAATCAGCCATCATTGATCAAATATCATATGGGTCATCAAAAATATCATCATCAGCATCCAAATGGACCAATTAGGGCTGATGACCATATTAGAGAGTGCCTCACGAACCTTCACAAGTCGTCTCAACACAATTTCGTTGGAGGCAAAACGGGTCTCAGCAACCTGTTTGAAAATCAAAATAAAATAAAATTTAAGTTTACAAAAATTAAAAATATTACTAAAATGAAACATGTTTATTATTTAACTTACCTTCAATAGCTCCAATTTTGAGAAGTTTCAAAATATGCCTTGTGGCATATGGTGGTTGGTGACAAACATTTGGATGTCTTCGGCCTCAACATAGACCTGTTTGATTCACTCTATTTTGTTTCCAATTTTTTGTAGCATTAGGTTGAGGGAGTGGATAGCACAAGGTGTCCAAAAAATGTGTGAATACCTCTCCTCAACCAATAACCCAACAGCCCTACAATTTTTTGCATTGTTTGTTACAACTTGCACAACATTTTGAGGGCCCACTTCATCAATAGCTTGACAAAGGATGTTAGCAATTAATGCACCATCCTTCACCTCTCCTTCACAATCCACTGCTCTCAAAAACATTGCCCCTTTAGGGGACACTGCATTGACATTGATCAACGGGCAATTTTTTTGCATCTTTCCATCCATTAGAAATGATGGTCAACCTTGTTTTGATCCATGAATCCTTTATGGGCTTCAAGGAGTTCTCTACATATTTCACCTCTTTATCTAATAAGGTGCTACACACCTTCTCAAAACCTGGGCCTTTATACCCCTTTTGGAGCCTCATTAATAGATTTCACCATTTTTTGCCAATATGGTGAGCGAACAATGTTGAATGCCAATCCATTTGCATAGACACATCTCGCTATGTCTTGATTGACAATCTCTCTAGCCTCATTCTGAAATGAAGTTTCCAACTATCCCTTTGATCTCTTATGTGTAGAGGGTATAGTTTACTCTTGAGGTATGAACATAAATGGATGGCTCTCAGTAAGTGGAAAATGAGAAGGCGGTGTAGGGGGCTTCATCCCTCAAGATCCTTTCTTTATCAAAGGATGACTTGATTTACGACCTACTGCTTGGTTTGCTCTTTCTTGCTCTTCAATATATGCCAATACTTGGGTTTCTCGAATGCCATTATTATCTGCACTTGGACAAGATTTGATGCCTAGTCTAGGGATTTTGCACAAATACCCTTTCACTTGACTGTATGAGCTCGAATATCTAACTTTGCAATGACTACAAATCCAAACATAACCTCCATCAACTGGAAGTTGTTGAACCATTTCAACATATTTCCAAAGGGGAGAGTTTGAGTTTGTTTTGAAATGAGATTGGTTCGAGGAGCTAGAACTGGTTGCCACTGTAATACCTAAGGCACCGGCACAACACATTCCATTTATTCAAAATTTCTAAGTGTTGAAACTAAATAACTTAATTTATTTCAAAAAATTAAACATGTGTTATAGATACCTAGAAGAATGAAAACAAAACAAAAACTTAAAAACAAAACAAAAGAGTTTATCTGTAAAAAAAAATGTAGAAAAGATAAACCAAAAAATTTCAAAAAACCTACCTCTTTTTTGAAGAAATCTTCCTCTACGATCTTCTTGGCAACAAACAAACACTTGCAAGTGCTTAGGAATAACACAATAACCAGCTACGAATGTTCAACGATCAATCTTCAACTCTATTCATGCTTGTGCAACCAAGAAGAAAAGTTCAGCAATGGAGGTAAAGAGTTTTGTTTTTCATTCACAAATTGATAAACGAGTATGTTTTTGCCTATTAGATGTTTTAAGACGCATGAATTAGGGTTGGAGGCATTTTTTAATGTCTAGAAGTCAACAAAAAAGTCAAAAATGTTTAAAAATTGCAAAAAGTCGCCACTTTTCCGCGTCTGGGCGTGAAACATCCATGGGTTTGAGCTGGATTCTCCCTGGGTCTGTCTGGGCCAGATCCACAGGCTGTGGGCAGGACCTTGTCCGTTCCCCCAGGGAACCGGACTCAGAGCCCAGACTTGGGCCGGATTGGACTGGTATCCCCCTCTACATACTAGCGAACCGGTAACTTAGCATAAGCTTGACCCTACCAAATTCATTTATGTACTGGCATCTTTAACTTATGAGCAGTTTGTTTGAGACTAGTATTTGGGAGGGCCTTGGTTTCACGTTCTAGTCAACCCATTTTGGCTAGGTATTTAACACCATTATAAATGAATTTGGTTATGTGAAGGTTATGAGTTTAAAAGGTGTTTGGTTAGACTTTCCTTTCCTTTAATGATAGCCAAAGAGAAATTGTCTATATGTATTTGTTTTATTCTTTCCTTGGACTGTCATGATTAATTTTTAGTTCCTTGCCCTAAACAAGGAAATATTAAGTATCTTTTTAACTTCTAAACATTTGGTGTGGAAAACAATTTTCAACTAAATTATAATGAATACAACCAAAAAGAATGTACTTTTCCTTTAGTATGCACATGCTCTCTTGTCTATGGTCAATTGCATGCATACTTTTATGTAAAAATGCAATTTCTAGTTGTCATTGATATCTTCGATATATTTTAAGGCCGTCTTCTAGTTGTATTTTAAATTCATTTCTGTTTTATGCATAATTATTTGGTCGAAGGGTAGAGGAGTGTAATTGACTGAAAAGGCTAAAGGAAAACCGAAAATGTGATTGCCATTATATACATGCATGAGAAGATATTCTGAAGCGTGAGAAACATGATGTCAAAGTGTGATATGTGAACAATCAAATTTTAAAAATTGTTATCTTATGAGTTATATAAATAGAAATAGAAATTTAGTAAGAGCAAAAACTTACTGGAAGAGGAGCTGTTAAAAAGTATGCCAAATAACAGCTGAGGAAATTAAACAATTTCCACAATCTGAAGAAAATGTGCCATTTGCAAATTCATAGCGAATGCAAGAAAGGAATTATCAAGAAGTCAATTGAAGTTAAGTTAGTGTTGTGAATTAGTTGTTTAGGATTTGGTGAGCAACTGCTATTTTTGTGTTTTATTTCCTGTTAGTTTTCACTAGTAATTGTAAAAAGAATATATCAAAATATGTTTTAACTATTACGTAAAGTGAAAAATATGAGATATATTTGTGATTTATTTGGCAGAAAGGATTTTAAGTTCGTTATTGCAACTAATTTTGCAAAGTTCTGAATGAATTGATCACCTTTCTTGCAGAGGGTTTCGGCAAAAGATGCTCTTGATGCAGAATACTTTTGGAATGATCCTTTACCATGTGATCCTAAGAGGTTTTTTTGGACTTCAGCATTGTATACTTGTGACATTTATTAGCTGTTGTAGAAACTGGGGTGGTTCCATTTTACTCTGATATCTTGACTTTGTTAATGCTCTATTTGTTTTCATGTACAGTTTGCCGAAGTATGAATCTTCACATGAATTTCAGACAAAGAAAAAACGCCAACAGCAGCGACAACATGAAGAGATGGCGAAAAGACAAAAACTACAGCATCCCCAGCAGCATGTTCGTGTTCCCAATAATCAACAAACTGTACAGGGTCATCTACCACTCAGAGCTGCTCCTAATCAACCAGTGCACAATCCCCCCCCTGCAGCCGCAGCTGGACCTAGTCAGCATTTTGGTAAACCTAGGGGACCTGCAGGTCAGAATAGGTATCCTCAGGGTGGAAATCAAGGAGGATATAATGTAAATCGAGGAAACCAGGCTGGTGGCTATGGTGCCCCTTATCCACCTCAAGGTAGAGGTGGGGGATATCCTGCAGCTGGTATGCCTGGTCAAGGACCAAGAGGAGGAGGTGGAAATTATGGGGTTGGTGGTCCTGGTTATCCACAAGGAGGTTCTTATGGTGGAACTGGTGGAGGGCGAGGTCCAATGGGAGGGAATCGTGGCCAGCAGTTTGGGTGGCAGCAGTAAACATGTTGTGTTGTGATATTGCTGACAGATCAGTTGCTTTTGGGAAGTTGAAATTTGCAAGCAAAATTTCATGTTTTACATGTTCAACCAGCTTTACATGTTACTTGTACGCTGAAAGGTTAATAACTTATTACCATGGTAATAAAGCATGCATTTGTTTCTTATTTAGTTCTTAAGAAATATGTGCAAATATGCAACATATATGCATGAACATATTCTGTGACCAATTTATTTGCACTTGCATTGTGTTTTGTTATTTCTGTCAGTATCACATGGTTGCATTGTCACGGCAGTTGTAGAGACCCTCTTAAAAGATGTTCTTGGTTTTTGCAGCAAATGCAGTATATTGATGTTGATGGAACATATGCTCACTTATCAAACTCTGGCACGTATTGGTTTTCTCGACTGTACTTGTAGATGAATAGCTGGTTGGCAGTTTCAAAATTTTTCAGTCAACATGGCCTTAGAGTATTGTGTAATTTTTCAAGGAATCAAATCTTAATTCTGTCTTTATTTAATCTGCCTACAGAAGAATGGCAAATAACATTTTGTTCTCAATTGGACTTGTGTGAGATTCTCATTCCTGTTCACAATTTATATCCTTAATTTGTGATGTACATTTCCAAGGTATAGAGCTTTTATACATCCATATCCTCTTGTTTTTCGGGATGTAAAGGCTGGCAAATGGCATTGCTATAAATTGTGTTTGTTCTCAATTGGACTTGTGTGAGATTCTCATTCCTGTTCACAATTTATATCCTTAATTTGTGATGTACATTTCCAAGGTATAGAGCTTTTATACATCCATATCCTCTTGTTTTTCCGGATGTAAAGGCTGGCAAATGGCATTGCTATAAATTGTGTTGCAAGTACTAATTAATCAGCAATAGGAGATTTTCCTTCTTGCTGATATGTGTGTTCTACATTGTGCTAGCAAAATTTGAGTTGCATTCTAGTTTCTCTCACATGCAATACTTGCAGTCATGTAAGATTAACAATTTAGTTGCCAGCCGGCGTTTTCCCTTTCTTTTTTTTAGTTAGATGTATATAACATTTATGCCAAAATGGACAATATTCTGGTCTGTGAATAAAAAAAGAGGAAAGATGCTTCTAAGCTGGTTCTTAAATAAAAATTGCGGCATATCTGTTTATGATTCACTCGGACATCTGACTTACATCCATCATCGATAATGTCTAGTTTAGAGTTTTGTACTCTCTGCAACAATTCCACGTCTGTCTGAATTTTTCGCATTTAGAAAAACATGTGATTATGTCAGACTCTCGAGTTGTTTGCTATGAGGGAGATGAAATTGGCCTTGCTATGAAGAAACAAATATGTCCTATTTAAAATGATTAAAACTTTCTGAATTTCTTGCATATCGAAAAACTTTAATTTAGCTGCAGTATATTAAGTCAATGCTGATTTGTCATGTTTATTGAAAACGTGTAGTTACATATGGCCAAGTCTAGAGCTATTGTGCAACTTAAGTGCTCCAGATTCATTATATTTTATTCTTCTTGAATGTCTTGTCAAAATTTTAATGTACCTTTAATAAAAATATGAAACATAGATTCTATTTATATTAAAAAAATTGAAGAAATCAAATCATAAATGTTTTAAGCAGAATTTTCCGTACAAGGATTTGTATTTTCAATTACCACTGTCAACGAACATCCTTCCTAGGATTGTTGACGACCATCTTGATCTATATAGCAGGACCATCTTTTTATCCATCACTTTATCAACTTACTTGATCACACTATTTCAACCTTTTTTTTGGCATGGATTCATAGTTCTTGATGCAAACATCTCGGGTTGCCAGCTATCTTGCATCAACAATTTTAATCAGTTTTGGACTGAATTGTTTTTTATTAATATTTTGGTACTTTTAAATGGTTTTAATGTTCATAAATCAAATTTAATAAATTGGACAATTTTGGTTTGTAATTTGCATTGAGAAGTGTGTTGGAAATTGCATTTTAATTATTAAAATGCCAAAAATCAGATTGGGCGTGGGATTTTTGAAGGTTATGAAGTTTGAATTTTCATTCAATTTGCCAGAATGCTTCAGGCAAGAATAGGACACCCATGAGGTGTTTGATTGGAAATTTGAATGTGAATTTCAAATTGGAGAATGAGAGAATAATGGTGCCAGCTAATGGATGCGTGCCTGGCTAGAAGTGGTGCAAACATGCATTGGGGAGTTAGAAACTTGTAATTGATGTGATTAATTGATTTTTCCAGGTAGGGGCGTGGAGTTGGAGGTTCTCAACAACTGGACTTAGTGGTTGCAAAGAAGTTTTTAGGAGTTGCAAGTTTGGGGTGTGGCTTTTCCTAGGAGAGAGTTTTAGATGTGTTTTTGCAGGTAGAAGGTGTAATCCAGCAGGAAACACCTCGGTGAATGCTTAGGAGTTTTGTTTTCTTGATTTTCAGAATACTGTTGCAGGTGAAGAAGGAAGAATTGCAAGAAGTTGGAGAAACAAGGAGACCTACATGTAGATGATGTTGTTGCTCGCAACAAATCATTTGATTTGAATTTTTATATATTTTTAGAATCCGCAAGCTACAATTGTAATCCTTTCAGTTTGAATGTAATTTACATATGTTGCAGGAGCCATTGAGCAATAAAAATCCATAGTGTGTTGTTGATTTTTGGTGTTAAGTTTATTTAATTTTTCAAATTGCTTGTTGTGTGTTTGGATTTGCTGAGAGTTGCAGGAACTCTGTTGCATCAGTTCCACAAATCTAATTTGTCATTATTGGAGTTTAGAAATGATATTTGCAATAAGAGTGTATTGATTTATTCTCCCAACCATTTTTTTCCCCTTGGAGAGTTGTATCTCACTTGTTTACCGGCTGGACAATATACAAAAGTTTTTGCAAACACATTTGACAAGATGGCTTGCTAAGGAGTTAAAAAGCATATCAATTGGGAAACACCTCTACAATAAACACATGAACACAAGGAAGATGAGCCTATAATTACTTAGCATCGAATTTTTATCACTTGATCCCTTCAATTATTACAAAGATAGAGAGGATGCGCATGATGTAATTGTAATTCACCAAACTACTTCACATGCCTCTAAACTACCATAAATCCAACTAGAACTGCCAATATTTATATTGCTTATGGTTAGGCATGGCTTACATGACAATATGTAGACTTGCAAGCAAGTACATCTATATAACTAACCAATAAGTCATAATTGAAGAAGCAATGGAAGTATAAATAGTAGGAATATTATTACATATTCAGTTTGAGCAATAATAGCTTTCTATTACCCTTGAATGCAAAATAATGCATATGATTACTTGTTGGGCTTTAGAAGCAATGATATATGTACTCACGGTCTTAGTTCCAAGAGGAATTATGTGATGTAAGGAGGCAATAACACTATTTAAAATGACAATGGATAATTAGGACAAGGAGATGCATTATGAAGAATTATTATTGCAAAAGACAATTGGATCTGAGTGCTTTTTTTTTGGATTTCACTGTGAATTTTATTTCCATCAACGTTTTGGATCACACTCCGTGATCCATCACCAGGATGAAGAGAGTGCTATAAGAGAAAAATGAACGGAGTGTGATCCGTCAATTTTCTCCTATAGCACTCTCTTCATCTTGATGATGGATCACGAAGTGTGATCCAAAATGTTGATGGAAATAAACTACACAGTGAAATCTAGAAAAAAAGCACCCATTGAATATGGACTGTGGAAATCTAATGTCTACAATTGGATCTTTTTGTTAGTCAATGAGTTAGTCTTGTGTATCAATGCTTGATTTTTGTTATGTATTAGGTAGCATCGAAGAATTGTAAATGCTTCTTGAATGGTCGTATGGGACACTATTCAACTTTCTAGATTTGTCATTAGTGCACAAAGAGCACATGGCATTGGCATATGATTTGCAATGGATTATGAAGTAGGGTGCCTTGAATAATTGATGATCAAGTTCTACTCAATTATGTTGACTTGACAATGGATTGAGAATTCCATATGCCATATCTTGATGCAATTGAACAATTCATCTTTTTAAAAGAGTAATCATCATAGAAATTTGTTTGGTCATTGTTGAAGTGTGATTACTTGAATTGTATAATTCCTTACCTTGGGAATTCAAACTAGCAAACAATTGGCTTTGCTAGCTTAATTAGTATTGTTTTAATTAGTTGGTCTTTCTTTGACAAATCTTGTGTTAATGAGTTAGTCTTTCTATTATGAATATGGTGTGCTAGATCTAAATCTGTTAGATGTTGGATTAATGTTTGTTCAAGTATCTATCTTTTTCTTATTAATTTGGAATACTAGATCCAAATGTGTTGGTTGTTGGACTTGTGTTTGTTCAAGTAGAGGTGGTGTATATAACTTTGATAACTTAATATTGAATAAAAGGATGTATTTGCAAGGATGACACTCTTTGTATTGAAAAGTTAGATTTGGAAACTTAGTACTAGACTTTTTGGATTTGTTGCAAAAGATTTATTGTTTCGTAAAATACTTATCTTGCATAGTTGATTTGGGTATGTGTGTTGTTACAAATAGATATGTGTCATGTTAGCCCTTGGCCAAGATTATTGAAGGAAGAAACAATCATTCAAGCTGTAGAGAAGGGGGATTTGCAACTCCCAAGTCTTTGAGACACCAAAGAGTCTATAGGGAGAGAGCTGCCCTAAACTACCTCACGACTACCTCAACTTTAGATGGAAAGAACATGCTAAAAGGGAAGGGCAAACTAGATTATGTTTTCTTTATGCTTTATGACAAAGGTTTACTGGAAGAGGGTGAGCGGACCACAAAGGTCTTAGATTGTAGACAGACCGTCTCTCTGTCGGAGGATGGCAGTGCATGGTTCAAACTTTAGTGTGACATGTTGGAGTCTTAGAGACGCATTGGCATCCTGTACGCATAGAGGGTCAAGTTGCAGATTGGACCACATAAAGTCTATTGACAACTCAAAAGTTTTGGTTTTACAGTTTAACATAAATATATGGAAATGCAAAGTACAACAAGAAGAATAGTATACCTAATAAATATAAACTATTCTAATAGCGAAATGACGAAGAAGAAAGAAGAAGAATGCTAACTTATTGAAGGTCCAATTCTTCAGCAAGCTCCTCATGATCGGATTGCACCTACACCCGCAGTAACAGAAAATGTTGGGGTTGTGTTTTGAGGTTTGCCTCAGTCAAACCCCTGTTTTGGTGTTCACACAACCACGAACATCCAATAGACCACAAGATGTAGAAAAGCGATAAAAAAATTGAGAGAATAGACACAAAATAGTAGAGAGCAAAGACAATCTAGATGCTACTCTACAAGTAAGATGGTGCAAATAAACAAATACACACAATATCACCTCCCTTTCTATGAGCTCGTGTGGCTAAAAGAGGAAGGAGAATAACAATATCACCACACCAATGGAGTAGAGCTTTGACAACCTACAATAACAATGGTGCTAGAGCAATAAGAGTGGTGTAGAAGTGAAGTATGAAGCTGATAGAAGCAAGAGAGGGTGATGGAGAGGCAAGGAGTGAGAATGTTTAAGAGAGTTGATAGAATGAATAGAGAGTTTGAGAGAGTCTAAGAATGAGGTTCAAAAGGCCAATTTGGAGGTAAAATGGTTGTTCCTGACGGTTGAAGAGGATGTTACATTCATAGTTGACAGAGAATCATAACTCCTCTAACATTCCTTGACCGGGGAATCTTGTCAGGACGAAAGCGTGACACGTGAAAGAAGTGAGGCAAATGTGGTAGGTTTTTGCATTATCGAACTTGTAAGGCTAAAATGAGGGTAAATTAATGGAAATTTGCACAAGGTGTAAATTTACGTCATTACACAAGCATTATCAAAGAATAACTACATAAGAGCGAGAGGAAATGGAGAGAAGCCCTACCTTTGTAATTCGTAAAAAATAATGATTGTCATAAAAAGGATTGGTGTCTCATAGTAAATAAGGCCATGCATTGAAAAAATCTTTTAAGATTCACAATTGTAGTATTTAAAATATGCACCTATATTCCCATTGATCTTGGCTTAGAGAAACCAATGACATCGAGGAAACAAAATGTGTATGTTTATTGAAAGTTATTCACCAATCTCAATATGCTTTGGTCCTCAATAGATCATTTGTCACTTGCATTTTTGATAATCTAGAGAACTTTCCCTTGACAGTTGCCATTGCCACTTCAAAATCTAGATTAGTTTCTTTCATATCGTGCCACTTTCACCTTTAGAATATATTTATTTTACCCACATCACTAGCTACTTTCACTTAAATTTTTTAGTTGTTTTTCTAATTGGTTGTTACTATGCACTTTAGAAAAGACTTAAGCCATAGCTAATTTATGGGATCACACTTACATTGATTGCATCTATTGAATGTTTGAGTGCAAATTTATTAATTTATTGCCACAAAATTCAATATCACAATTGAATGATTAAACATAAAAAAGAGAACAAATTTATGTAGACCTATTAATGTACGTGTTGATGTTGACATGGAAGCAAGTGAAGGTAATCCTTTGAAGTGAAGACACAATATTTAAGAAATTTTGTCGAGTGGGAGACTTCCGTGCGGAGTGCAATGGGAAAATTTAGGACGAAAGCGTGACACGTGGAAGAAGTGAGGCAAATGTGGCAGGTTTTTGCATTATCGAACTTGTAAGGCTAAAATGAGGGTAAATTAATGGAAATTTGCACAAGGTGTAAATTTACATCATTGCACAAGCATTATCAAAGAATAACTACATAAGAGGGAGAGGAAATGGAGAGAAGCCCTACCTTTGTAATTCGTAATAAATAATGATTGTCATAAAAAGGATTGGTGTCTCATAGTAAATAAGGCCATGCATTGAAAAAATCTTTTAAGATTCACAATTGTAGTATTTAAAATATGCACCAACATTCCCATTGATCTTGGCTTAGAGAAACCAACGACATCGAGGAAACAAAATGTGTATGTTTATTGAAAGTTATTCACCAATCTCAATCTGCTTTGGTCCTCAATAGATCATTTGTCACTTGCATTTTTGATAATCTAGAGAACTTTCCCTTGACATTCAAAATCTAGATTAGTTTCTTTCATATCATGCCACTTTCACTTTTAGAATATATTAATTTTACCCACATCACTAGCTACTTTCACTTAAATTTTTTAGTTGTTTTTCTAATTGGTTGTTACTATGCACTTTAGAAAAGACTTAAGCCATAGCTAATTTATGGGATCACACTTACATTGATTACATCTATTGAATATTTGAGTGCAAATTCATTAATTTTTTGCCGCAAAATTCAATATCACAATTGAATGATTAAACATAAAAAAGAGAACAAATTTATGTAGACCTATTAATGTATGTGTCGACGTTGACATGGAAGCAAGTGAAGGTAATCCTTTGAAGTGAAGACACAATATTTAAGAAATGTCGTCGAGTGGGAGACTTCCGTGCAGAGTGCAATGGGAAAATGTGGTTTTGTTGAAGGTTGCAGAGCAGGATTGCTTGGGCGGGGGCCCTGTGGCTGCTGCTTTTCCCTCTGCTCCTTTTGCTCCGAGGGAAAATACAGATTTGGAGCTTGGTGCGTGTGTTCATTAGGTGGGAGCTTGTGTTCAACGGGTTTCTGCGCAGGGTTTGGGCACGAACTTTGCATCTACGGTGGTGTGTCAATGGGATGCTGCATAGGTTGGTTTGGGTGTGGCCTCCTTGGTGCCACCTTCTGCTCTTGTCTCTGGTGGTTTACCTTCTGCTGGAGTTGGGGCCGATTTTGGCTGCCTTCAAATGTCCTTTTCTGAGGCCGTTTCTGTTGCTTCTGATTGCAAACAAAAATCTTTTTCTGATGCTGCTCGTGCCTAGTTTCCTCTTGCTTCGGTAGGGTTTGTCCTTTTCCTTGTGCCTGGGCCTCCCCTATTGTAGTCTGTGGGCCTGAGGTTGTTGAGAATGAGGATTTCTATGTGCGTCAAGGTGCGGTTTGTAGGTTTAACAACTTGTGGCCCTCCTTTCTTGATCTCCATGAGAGGGTTTTTGTTTTCTAGAAACCTATTGTTTTTGGATAGATTGACCTCTATCCTAGTGCTAGAGGTTTTTCTTTGCAACCTTTTCTTCCTCTGAGGATCGTGATGGAGTGTTGGATAGGGTATGGATGTGGGGTGTTCATTCGGCCTTGGTCTCGCTTTTTCAATCCTCTTACGGAGCTTCTGAATATCATACCAGTTTGGGTTTGATTGCCAAATCTCCCTCTCCAATTTTAGGAGGATTCTTGTTTTGAAACTATTGGCAATGCCATTGGTAGCTTTTTGAATGTGGATTCTATGTTTCGAGATCTTGGGCATACTACGGTGGCTTGTAATTTAATTGATTTGGAAATCTCCAAACCTCTCCATGGTGATGCGGTCTCGATGGAGGACAAACCTTGGAAGCAACTTCTGGACCATGAGGGGCTCCTTTTTCAGTGCAGGAGATGTTTCTCTGTTGGTCATCTGGCCTCTGGTTTCCCTCTTGCTCGCTGCAAGGGTGCCGCTACTTGGTGGAAGAATGCTTTCTCAGACCATCTCACAGTTGGCTCTCCCTCTTCAGATGGTTCCTCTAAAGAGGGAGACCCTCCCTTGACTTGTTTTCCCATGAAGTCGGAGCCTTTCCAGGCTCCTCTTTCGGCTATCCCTTCCGTGGAACCTTTGTTGCCTCGATCTGCTGTCGTTGTTCAATTGGAACCTACCCGTCCCTTGTTGAATGAATCTGCTGGTCCTTTGATCGCTCTTGTCTCCTCTTCTTCGCTGCTGGCTCCCTTGCTGCGTGGTGGCTCCTCGCTCGGGGTGGCTGTTGTGGATCCACTCCCCTCGCCTCGCTCGGTGGATCTTGATTATGAGTCTTCCTGGTCGTTTGTGTTGAGGAAGAAGAAGGGACTCCCCAAATCCATTGCTTCTTTGTGGCCTCAGGTTCAGGGAGTCAGATTAGTCCCCTCTGGTTCTGGGGTTTTCTAATCCTTGTTTATTATTCTACAGCTGTCGGTCAACTGTTTCTATTTGTTTTTATTCTAGTTCATGTTCTGGTTTGAACTAGCTTTGTTTTGGCCCTTTGGGCTTTCTGTGTGAAGGGTACAACACCCTGTAAATGCTACTTACTTTATGAAAAACATCTAGACATGTGTAGGGTTCGTCAACATATCAAAATCATCAATGCATTTTGAGAATTTAATATTATCACCAATATAGCGTGGGCAATGATCATTCTAGTCTACACCATCAATTGTTGACATCATAAAACTAATCTTTTCAATATCTCACCAATGTGAGAAATGCCAAATGACATCTTAAAATATTTGACATTTAAATGCAATTTCGTGTCTAGGACTAAAGACAACAAGAGCTTGTGTAACTATCCATAGAAGATGAGATGACCTAGGAAAATAAAAAGGTTATCTCTGGAATAGGAGACCTAATTACAACGCCAAAAATCCCATTGAGTATGTAGAATCAAGCATATGATGACCATGTGCATTAAGTAAACTTAAGTGGAAAAGTAGAGCAACATTAGTGAGGGCTTAAAGGCTTTGTTATCAATGATATGCACATGTATGCAGCTAAACACAAAATGCTTTTTTTTTTATGTTTGATCATGGATCCATTTGAAACTAACCATGTGATAGGTATTGATCTCTTTCAATTCCATTATATCTCCTAGCACCTTGAATGTTGTATTGAGGCTAAGAATGCTTCCTCTCTCCATAATTTGGCCTAGGTCACTTCATATTTGTAGTATGCAAGATCTTAATAAAGATTAATCATGCTCGACTTTTAATGATGATGTAATATTTTCATGTAAAGCCACAATTGGTGTGGACTATAATGGAGGAATAAAATTTGTAGTGTACATATTTGAAATGGGGTTGTCACCATTCTCTTGTTAGGTAGAAAAATAAGTTGAACTAAAAAAATAATTTCTTGGTCTTTCCTACCATTTCTTCCTGCATATCCCACCCAACAAAGTGAAATTAAACAACTAGCTAAAGAAGAAAAATATTTTGAAAGTCAATGAATTTGTTGACTTTGAGGGTTTGAAGAAGATGACTAGGTTTTTACTCAATCAAATCCATGAAGAAATTTTGTACATGAAGAAAGTGTGAATTACGCTCAATTCAATGATCTATGAAATTGCAAGCATGAAGGAATTAGAGTTTCTTTGTAGGATATGGTAAATATATCAAGCACAAGGAAACCTATAGTGCATTGAATATAAAAAGGGATCTACAAATAAAAACAAATCAATGATTTTTAGGACTATAGAGTAGACATGGAAAAAATATCATGCCCACTTTCTTAGTGGGGTATCTATGTTATGGATTAACCATTGTCACATTCATTGACACATTGTAGTATACATATACTACATCAAACAAATTTGGGGGTTTGAGCAAGGTTTGGATCTAAATTACGAACTTTGTGCTAGGAAAATTGAATACCATATTGAAATGGCACTCATTGTTTATATATATATATATATATATATGTAGGGGATCTACATATATGGGTCCCCTTCTCAACTATTGCATACCATCCAACTACAACAAAATCAAGAGAAAAATAAAACTCAATTAACAAACCTTACCAAGGCATATGAATAACAACTATAAGCAATATGAAAAAATACTATTCAAGATATTAAAGAATGGAACCCAAGCACAAAATAGACATATCAATGAACATATTTATTATCACTAGAATTTGCTCGACCTCCCATATAACCAACATTCCATCACTCATATGCCTTGTTCTAGACACCTTTGATATTATAACCATCTCCACTTTTGCTTCAATTGAATTCCTTGCCATCTTTGATAAGGCATGAAATTTAGAACTACGCACTATGGAATCCTGTGAACAACCAAGTCAATAGACCTTGATCTCGAAATGACATAAAATAATCACTAGCTATTTCCACAACACCCTTATGCACTAACACTGTCGTATTTGACATGATAATAATCATATCCTACATTAAGTGTTCTAGAACATCCACACAAATATGCATTCCATTCATGTCTACCCTCAACCTTTGTTACCAATATTCCACTTTTGTCTAATCCATATTTTTATTTTCCTTATTCAACTTTATCTCTTCAATCCCAATTTGTTTCCCATATATCTTCTTCCATATCCATCCCACTAGGAACTAGAAGTGTTATAATATAGTCAAGAAGCTCCACTATAAAAATATGGGAACCAAAGTAATCCATATGAAATTTGCATTGACATGGCACACAATTGAAGTAGACCATAATTTTCCAAATCCTCTTGCCTTAATATAGACTTCACCATCCATATATTAGTTAAGGTGTTGCAATAAAAATTACCATACCCTCTCCCATCTAATATTATACCCCACCTCAAAGGATCTTATGATTTGAAACCATATGCCATTGCAACACATATAACAATACCAAAGCACCAAAGACACAAGCTTGAGACTGTCTAGTTGACTCCATTGATCATCCCTATAACACAAATATTAATATTTAATACATTGAGTTCATATTGGAGTAAACAAAAACAACTCCAAATATAAAATGCATAATGTACGAAGATACACTATACATAGAGCCACCGCTAACCACTACCACTCACAATCCACATTCCTCATGATGATTCCCTATCTTTGATTATAGTATCAACAAAATATTGACAATTATACTCATCCATACTTTCTAAGAGAGAAATAAGATTACATTACACCAATATTGGTTAAAAGGTCAACTATGCTATTTTGCTATTGATAATAATTAGAAATTATATACGATTAATTTATCCTTCCATATTAAGATTTATTCTGGTAATAGTTTAAGCCAATAGTTTGGACCAAATCCTTTGTTGACCACATTTATAATTATATGCAAATCTCCTTTTATTTCTATAACTCTATATCCTACCTCACAAAGTGTTGGGTCCCTACACATAAGTGCTAGCCACTCTATAAAGTTGTTAGCTTTATTATTCAAGGGTTGAGAAAAGTTGAGATTCTCCTAAAGAAAAATTTCCATTTATGTCTTTTACTTTAAAGCATGTCCATGCATTACCTGGATTGCCTTTTTGTTACACCATTGAAATTGAGTTTTATGACTATCAAAAGTTTTAACCACTTAAGAAACTTAAAGTTTTTCTTTACTTCTCCAACCCCTTGAATGGGATGAAATGGCATCTATTGGCGATGATAAACAAATCCAATAATTTACAATATTTTGAAAATAATAATGAAAGATATGCCTCCAAAAAAATAGTTGTCAATTATTTCACATTGACCATGTAAGAGTTGGCTATGGAGATATCCACTGAAGATATAGAGGCCAAATAGAAAGCACATTGAAAAGAGAAGATCAATATGAAAATAATAAACTGTATTCCTATCAATGAATGTAAAAATAGAATGAATATACACATGTGAGAGACCCTTGATTATATAGCCAAGGTGAGACATAGGATTATACAAGATCATGATAAATGTATTAATTCTATGCTATGAGATAACTAATATTAAATGACCAAGGACATAAGCATTAAGCTGAAAAAAAAAGATAATATCTAATGCCAACTAGGACTTCTAGAAAGATTCCTAGGACCTAAGTAAACATGTGAATAAGGCCTACTAGGTGAACTAGTTAGGTAAATTACCTTATTCACACCAAAACCCCCCTTTAATTGAAACTTAGGGAGGAGGTAACTAATACAAATGATGCAAAGACGATGATAGGTCTTGACTACTAGGCCATGTTAGGTACCCATGAACAATTGCAATCTCTTACAAATGAAGAAAAGGAGAAAACTCAGTGGAAAAAACTCTTCCCCTAAAGATAAATAAAAACAAAATACTCTCACTAAAGAATGAGGACAAAATGCCATACGAGAAAAAAACTACCCCCATAAGAGAGAAGAACAAGAGAGATTGTGTAGCCTCTCCTCAATGTAGAGTCACCTACAATGATGGTAAATGTTTGACAATGAATACTAAAGATTATCCAATATCGTCGAATAATATTCCCCCCCTTAGGAAGAAATGAAACCAAGAAGAGATGCAAGAAAATAAATATAAGGGAAGAAGAATGATGTCATGTCATTGAATTATGATCAAGTGTCTCCATGTTGATGCCAAAAGATAACACACAACAAAAAGGCGTACTAGGCTATATTGATGAATATGAAAATATAGAATTGTTGGATTTTGCTGATATGTGGTTGGCATTGATGTCAACATTGTTAGAATTGATGTCTTTAAGGTTGTATATGTCGAGGATATTGAGAAAATTGTAATAAAATAAATAGCAAGTTGTTGGTGAAGCAGTGAAGTTTAGTATGTTGATGATCAAAATTTGTGAATTTAAGGGTTTTTTGTCAAGCCTATCTAGTTTATCCACCGAAAGTTTTAGAGGTTTGCATGAAGATTTGATCGAGTTATGAGTTTCTGTCTTTTGACAGTTTTTCTATTGCTTAAGCTGGTGTTCTTGAAAGAAGATGACGTGATTTTGGTAATGTGAAGTGTTGCGAATGCTTATGCGGTGTTTCATGATTCTTGTGGATGTAGATCATGTGTTTTTAGTTCGCATTGATCGGTGTGCTTGCGATTGAATATTTTCTCTTGCCTATTCATGTTTTTCATGTTCATGGCCGACAGTGTGATTGTAGCATGTTGTGGATCTTCGAGGAATAATGCTTGAAGGTGTTTCATATTTGAGGGTATTGTGTTGGGTCTTTATTATGTTGTGTCCGACCTTGGTTGATTCACATTAATAATTGTTTATGTTTTGGGCCGACAATTTGTATTCATTTTATATTTTATTGAAGTTGACATGTAGATGATGTTATTCTTGGTTGCGGATATATATGAGCAATTGTTTTATCATTTGTGATATGCGTCATGTGATATGTGATTCGAAGTATATGCAAGAAGTGAAGTGTGTGAAGTATGAGTGTTATGTGCGAATAAAGTTTAGATCATTCAAAGGCAGAAGTTAAGTGTGAAGAAGAGTGAGCAGAGTTTATGTGCTTAACTAGAACTGTAATCAGGCATTAGTAGATGCTATTTTCTAAGTTCAAAATATTCAGATGGCTTTAATCTGAATGTATCTGTAAGACAATGAGTCTTCCCTTGGGCAGTAAGCCTTTTTGTATTTGAGCGTTGAGCTCTAGGTAGTGTGCCTGAATGCATGTGCATTCCCCATTTGTTATACTTTTAACAAAGTATAAACTTGTGGATTAACCTCCACCATGGTTTTTCCCCTAATAGGGTTTCCACAGAAAAATATTTGTGTTATGTGTGTTTTTGATGTGTTGATGATTTATGCTTTCATGGTTATTAATCAGATCTGAGAATAAGTTTAATAAGGTTTAAATTTTTGTGACAACTGATTCACCCCCCCTCTCAGTTGTCTACCCCTATGTTGCTAATAATTGGTATCAGAGAAGGTTCCTTGGAAGAAGTTTAATAGCTTGAGGTGATTTGGGATGGAGAAATACAAGAAGGATAGTCCAAGATTTTATGGAACAAATTATTCTCTGTGGAAGACTCGAATGGAATGTCATCTGAAATGCATTGGTGAATCCTTCTGGAACATTACAAAGAATAGGTATATCATTCCCCAAAATGGTCCTTCTACTTCTGCTAAGATTAAAGATGATGAGTACAATATCAGGGCTAAGGAAGCACTGTTGAGTGCTTTGGCTGATTCTGAGATGAAAAATGTATTGGATGTGAAGATTGCTAAGCTGCAGAGTCTAAAAGGGAAATATGAAACATTGAAAATGGGTGAAGATGAGAACATTACTGCTTTCATGCAGAGAGTGAATGAACTTGCGTGTAATATCAGATGTGTTGGTGGATCATTGGAAAAATCAAAGATTTTTGCTAAAGTGCTTAGATCCTTGCCTTTTGCATACAAACACAAAGTTGTTGCTATTGAGGAGATCCAAACTTTGACAAATGTAACTAGAGACATGTTGATTGGTAAGTTTGCTGCTTTTGAGTTAAGTGAGTTTGGTGATGCTCTTCCTAAAATATAATCTGCATTGAAAGCTACTACCTCTGGAAAAGATAAGAAAATATATGATCCAGGAGAAAGTTCTTCTAGAAAAGTGTTCAAGTATGAGGAAGAAATGAGAGAGATTGAAGAAGAAGAGAGAAAGCTAGATGAGCTTGAAGCACTTCTTGTCAAGAGAGTAGCCAAAGGAGAAGGTAAGTATAAAGGGAAATTGCCTCTTAAATATTTTTCTTGCAATAAGATAGGTCACTTTGCCTCAAGGTGTCTTGAAAGAGTTTCTAAGCTGAGATCTAACAAGCCTAGATTCCAACGAAAGTGTTATTTTGTTGATGATGAAGGTGTGACAGATGATGAATCTGATAAAGGAAATGTAAGTGAAGATGAGTTTGTATTTATTGCTATCAATGAAAGTAATCTTGTACCTGTTGAATCTGCTAGTTGCATGAATGTTGAGAAAGCTCTGGCAACCCGAATTGAAGAAAAATATGAAAGGGTGATTGACAGTGGATGCTTTCATCACATGACAGGTGATAAAAGTAAGTTTGTGAGTTTGGAAAAATATGATGGTGGTGTTGTAATATTTGGTGATGATAAAGCTGGTGTAATCTATGGCAGAGGATCCATTTCTTTTGATGGTAAGCATAATACTGATGATGTCCTATATGTTGAAGGTTTGACGCATAATATTTTAAGTGTTGGATAGATGGTTGACAAGGGATATAATATTCAATTCAAGGATGAAAAGTGTAAAATATTGGGAAGTTTTGGAAATGTGATTGCTTCTGGTACAAAAACAAAAGGTAATATCTTTCACCTGAGTGCTGCTAGTAAAATTTGTCTAATTGCTCAAGTTGATGAAAGTTGGTTGTGGCATAGAATATTGTATCATGCAAAATTTGACAATATTATCAAGATAAGTTCTACTCAGGCTGCGAGAGATCTTCCTAAGTTGGTAAAGCCTACTAACACCATATGCAAGGAATGTTAGTTGGGGAAGCAAACTAGAGTCTCGTTTCAGAGCAAACAACATTGTTCAAAGGGAGTATTAGAGCTTGTGCATATTGATCTGTGTGGTCCTGCTAGAATCATAAGTTTACAAGGAGACATGTATTTCATGTTACTTATTGATGATTATTGTAGATTGATGTGGGTTGCTTTCTTAAAAGAAAAATCTGAATCTCTAGAGAAATTCAAGATTTTCAAGACTAGGGTTGAGATAGAGATAGGTTTGAAGATTAAGTGTCTGAGATTAGATAGAGGTGGTGAATTCACTTCCAATGAATTTAATTATTTCTGTGAAGTGCATGGGATAAAGAGACAATTATCTGCCCCATGGACCCCTCAACAAAATGGAGTTACGGAAAGGAAGAACATGGCAGTTCTAGATGCTGCTAAGACTATGGTGCCCGAAGGAAATGTTCCTCATATCTACTGGAGAGAAGCTCTGAGTACTGTTGTTTACACTCTCAATAGGGTACATGTCAAACAAGATACAGGTAAAACCCCTTATGAGCTATGGTTTGGTCATAAGCCTACTGTTAGATACTTCAAAATCTTTGGGAGAAAATGCTATATCAAAAGAGATGAAGATATAGGAAAGTTTGATGCTAGGAGGGATGAAGGAATCTTTCTTGGTTATTATACTAAAAGTAAAGCCTACCAGTGCTGCATTAAGAGATTGAAGAAAGTAGTTGAAAGTGCTAATGTAAAGGTTGATCAAGACACATTTAGACCATTCAGACTCAAAATCAAGTATAGATTAATCTGATGAATTAGGAAAATCAAGAGGAAGAAACTGGTAAAATTGTAGAAACAAGATCATAAGAGCCTGAAGTTCAAGAACATCCTAACACTCCAAGGTATGTAAGACTAAATTATTCAAAAGATCAGATTATAGGTGATAAGAAGAAAGGTATTCAGACTAGGAGAAGAATTGCAGAAGAATACTGTTTGATTTCAAAGATTGAGCCTAGTAATGTCAATGAAGCATGCAAAGATGAACATTGGATGGAAGTAATGAAAGAAGAGTTATAATAGAAGAATGATACATGGACTCTTGTTCCTAGACCTAAGGAAAAAAATATAATTAGAACTAAATGGATCTTTCAGAATAAACTGGATGAGCAAGGTGAAGTTATCAAAAACAAAGCAAGACTGGTGTGTAAAGGATATTCATAGATGAAAGGAATTGGCTTTGAAGAAATTTTTTCCCCTATTGCTAGAATTGAAGCTGTGAGAATATTTATTGCCTATGTTGCTTACGAAAACTTCAAGGTTTATCAGATAGATGTCAAGTCAACATTTCTAAATGGTGAATTTAAAGAAGAAGTATATATTGAGCAACCCAATGGATTTCAATTGACTGGTCAGGGAGACATGGTTTTCCGACTGAAGAAAAAATTGTATGGACTTAAGCAAGCCCCAAGAACATGGCATGATAGATTGGATAATTATTTGCTAAAGCTTGGATTTAATAAAGGTACTGTTGATAGTAACTTGTATTTCAAGATTGATCATGATAAGGATTTGATTTTTGAAGTCTTTGTTGATGATATCATTTTTGGAGGAGATGATAGTTTGTGCATGAAGTTTGCTAATGAGATGCAAAGTGAGTTTGAAATGTCTATGATTGGAGAAATGAAATTATGTTTGGGATTGAAAATTACTCAGTTAGATAAAGGAATCTTTATATCTCAGTCCAAGTATGTGAAAGAGTTGCTAAAGAAGTTTGGTATGAAAGATTCAAAGCCAGTTGGCACACCTATGGTGATTGGATGTAAGTTGACAACATATGATGATTCTCCTAAGGAAAATAAAACTAGATACAAATCCATGACTAGTGGATTGCTTTATTTGACTCAAACTAGACCTGATATCATGAATTTTGTATGCATTGTTGTAAGATTTCAAACTGATCCTAAGGAATCTCATGTGATTGTTGTGAAGAGGATTTTCAGGTACTTGAAGGGGACAGTTGATTTTGTCCTATGGTATCCTAAAGAAGATGAATTTACTTTGAGTGCTTTTACTGATGCTGATTGGGTAGGAGATGTGAATGACATAAAGAGTACTATTGGTGGTGCATTTTTCTTGGGAAAGAAGTTGATTTCATGTTAAAGTAAGAAACAAAATGCCATTTCTTTATCTACTACATAGGTGGAATACATTGTTGCTGCTAACAATTGTACTCAAGTATTGTGGATGAAGCATATGTTGAAAGATATCAGAGTTGTGTATGATGAACCTATTGCTATATTTTGTGATAATTCAAGTGCAATTAAAATTTCTAAGAATCCGGTGTTGCATTCAAAAACCAAGCATATATCTATCAAGTTTCACTTTTTGAGAGATAATGTGAGTGACAAGGAAGTCAGACTAGAGTATGTGCCTACTAAGGAACATATTACATACATCTTTACTAAGCCCTTTCCTAACGATAATTTTGAGTATCTCAGAGGTAAGCTAAGGGTGATTACCCCTCCTAATCATGATTAAGATGCAAGTCATTGCATTAGTCCATGCATTTCATAATCATATCTTGATTCAGATTGATGTTGTGGCGGTTGCTACTCAGGGGGAGTAGTTAGATTTTCAGATATGTGGTTGAGAGATTGTATGTACCTTTGCCACTGATGTCAAAGGGGGAGAAGATTCATGTGAAAAAATATGAATTATTTTGAGAGAAGAGCCAAAAACCTAAGGGTGAGAAAGTGCTAAGAGAAAGTTGTGTTGATGATATTTTTCACATCATGTGTTTCCATCAATGCCAAAGGGGGAGATTGTTGAATTTTTCTGATATGTGGTTTTCATTGATGTCAACACTATTAGCATTGATGTCTTTAAGGTTGTATATGTCGAGGATATTGAGAAAATTGTAATAAAATAAGTTGCAGGTTGTCAGTGAAGCAATGAAGTTCAGTATGATGGATAGTTCAGTATGTTGGTGATCAAAAGTTGTGAATTAAAGGGTTTGTTGTTGATCCTATCTAGTTTATCCACCAAACGTTTTAGAGGTTCACATGAATATTTGATTGAGTTATGAGTTTCTATGTTCTGACAATTTTTCTGTTGCTTAAGTTGGTGTTCCTGAAAGAAGATGATGTGATTCTGGTAACATGAAGTGTTGTGAATGATTATGTGGTGTTTCATGATGCTTGTGTATGTTTTTATATTGGGTGTTGTTGGTTCGCATTGATTTATGTGCTTGTGATTAAATATTTTCTCTCACATGTTCATATTTTTCATGTTCATGGTTGACAGGGTAGGGTGATTGTAGCGTGTTGTGGATCTTTGAGGAATAATGTTTGAAGGTGTTTCATGTTCAAGGATGTTGTGTTGGGTCTTCATTATGTTGTGGATGACCTTGGTTGATTCATATTAATAATTATTTATGTTTTGGGGTGATAGTTTGTATTCATTTTATATTTTATTGAAGCAGATATGTAGATGATGTTATTCTTGGTTGCAGATATATATGAGTGATTTTTTTATCATTTATGATATGCGACATGTGAGATGTGATGTGAAATATACGTACGAAGCGAAGTGTGAAAATTATGAGTGTTATGTGCGAATAAAGTTCAGATCATTCGAAGGCAAAAGTTAAGTGTGAAGAAGAGTGAGCAAAGTTTATGTGCCTAACTGGAACTATAATCAGGCATTAGCAGATGCTATTTTCTCAGTTCAAAATATTTAGATGGCTTCAATTTGAATGTATTTGTAAGATAGCGAGTCTTCCCTTGGTCAGTAAGCCTTTTTGTATTTGAGCAGTGAGCTCCAAGCATTGTGCCTGAATGCATGTGCATTCCCCATTTTCTATACTTTTAACATAGTATAAACTTGTGGATTAACCTCCATCATGGTTCTTCCCCTAACAGGGTTTCCACGCAAAAATCTTGGTGTTATGTGTGCTTCTGATGTGTTGATGATGTATGCTCTCATGGTTATTAATTAGATTTGAGAATAAGTTTAATAAGGTTTAAATTTCTATGACAACTGATTCACCCCCCATCTCAGTTGTTTGCCCCTGTGTTTCAAACAAGAATCTCCTGGAAATGATTCTAGAACACAATCCAAAGACAAAGATATCTCCTATGAAGAAGAATCCTCTAAATGCTGCTAAAAAATATCCACACTCATGTAAAACTGTAAAAAATGATCATGTAGAGAATGAACAAGAGAGTTAGAGTGTTCCCTTACAACAATTGAAGAAGGATCATCTCCATCAAAGAGAATATGAATGCAATCAATGGAGTCTCCCAAATTCAAAATGCGGGACTCACAAAAAACCTATAATGTTTGTCAAGGAGTCATCCAAAGTATCCATATTTGGAAGATAATGTATACCTGCTGCACTAAATCACAAGAAGCCAAAATTGTGGTAAAACAAGAATCATCAAATGCAACAATAAATGGAGGAGATGGAATGCAAGGCTCAAAAATAGGATCACATGTGAGAACACCCAAGTTCAAGTAACCAAAATTATCCTTAAAAGGATAGTCCACACTAGAAGTGTGATCATCATCCAAAGGGTCAAAGCCATCATTAGGAACAATGTCTAAAAAGGTATATAGTTGAGATGTATGATCAACTATCCTAGTAGCAATTACCACTTTGTTCTCCAAGTCTCTAATGATAATTGAATCAAGAGTGAATTCCACATTCCTCTTTGCTCCAGCATGAGTGATTTGATAGATATAAAGGGGATTGTTTTTCAAATGAGGTACACATAAGACATCATTGAAAGTTCCATCCCCAATATTAATAGATCCCCTCCTAATTACACTCATATAAGTATGATTACCCATCAAAATAGGTGGCATGGCACAAGTCTCAGAAGAAGAGAACATAGAATGTGAAGATGCCATATAATGAGAAGCTATTGAATCTAGAAACTACCTCCTTGATCCATGACCTATATAAGCACAAAGAGATTACCCTTTGTTCTTACTTTTACCATTAGCATGACTCTTTTCCTTATCAAGTTTTGTGTGTTTGGAAGATGAAGATGAAGTAGACATTCTAGGTAAATTGATTTTTCTTTTCATATGAGGATGTTTAAGTTCATCAAGGTCTTTCTTAGAACAATAATGTTCTTCATGTCCATCCTTCTTGTAATATGCACAAGTATGCTTCTCCTTTTTAGACGATTCCTCATAAGATTATTTTTTATGTTCTTTATGGAGTTAGATGTGCATTGCATGTTCTCATGATTTTTCTTTTTCTTCTCTTTTCCACTTGAAGACTATTAGATTTTTGAAAAACACACAAGACACAAGATCAAACAACAAATGAGAACACCTTTTGTGCATGAGAGTTGTAAATAATGATTTTCTATTTACTCAAAAAGAAAGAACTTACAAAATGAACCTCAAGAGAGATAATACAACGAAGGAGAGTGATTATAAGAGAAACCCCTAAATGCGAAAGGGATTAGATCATGGAAAGTGTCAACATCACATGCGATGAGACAAAATGATCTAATAATAACTCGAACTAAAAAAATTAAAAAAACACTCCTAAGTTTAGCTTAAGTTCATAAAGTGAAATTAGCCTACTAATCAATTAAAGATTAATTAATTATTAGCTAATGAATGATTAATTTAACACCCCCCTCAAGTGAAACTTAGGCAGTAGCTAAAAACCCTAAAAAATGAATGCATAAATTGAAAATAGTGCATGAATGGGTACCGACAAATAAGGCCTGGTGAGGTACCCCTGTACTTGAAAAATATACTCTCTCACAACTGGAGAATAGGAGAAAAAAACATGGTAAAAACCCCTCTCCAAAAGAGAGAAAGGTGAATTAAATACTAAGAAGCCTCTAAAACAATGTTCCAAAAATAATAGGAACATGAAGAACATCACTAAAGCATGAATAAGTTGTAGACAACTATCAAATGATGATTGCTATAATGTTGAAATGAAGAAACTCCTCTGAAATAAATGATGATTAAGATCCGAAAGACAATAATTTACATGAGTTCCCCCAACAAAAATACTCGAAAAAATGATCATATGGAAAATAAAGGCAAACATATGACGATTGAAGACACAAATGGTGTACACGAATCTACATGAGTGACCCCAATGGCACTACTTAAGGATGAAAAATGTAAGTAAAAAATACAAGTACAAATAGTCGAAAGAGTTTTGATCAAGTTGAAATGGAAGATAAACTCTAGAAATATGAATGCAAGAGTGTCTATACGATAAGTGCTTCATCTCACTGAAATGCATGTGTAACCAATCGTTGAATCTACCTAGTACATAGGAAAAAAAACTAGATACATAGATCACTCCAAAATGAAAACAAGGAAGCATTAGCACCAATAGTAGAAATCCCCCCATAATGCAAACAAGGGACACCCATGAAAAGTCCACTAAAATTGTGTGTCACCAAGAAGTGCATGTAGGAGAAAAAAGAACATTTGAACGTGCACATGAAAGTAACTGTAATTGATAAAGGGTGTGTGCACAAGGCACACACACATGAGGCATGAAATACTAGGATTTGATATTGTTATAGAAGGAACACTCACTTGACAAAGGTGTGATGGAAAAAAAAGGCACTACACAACTCTCACACAACACTTATAACATAGTGCAAGTAAAAA
>CM021107.1:397805046-397984489 GCA_007115665.2 Sequoiadendron giganteum | reverse complement strand
ATATCATTGCAAAATATGTCAAAGATCCCTAGGCTAATAATATCTTTGAAGAACACTTACCGAATGAAGAGTACAAAGTAGTGGAAGAGCTTATCTTGTATAAAAATAAGATATTCCTTGTGCCCAACTCAAAGATGAAGGGAAAAATCCTTAAGGAATACCTCGACAATCCATTAGTAGGCCACCAAGGATACTATAAGACCTACAAACAAGTAAGAGAGAGATAATCTTGGAAAGGGCTCAAGAAAGATGTACTAAAGCACGTATAGGAATGCATGACTTGTCAAAGAAACAAAACTGAGCAAAAATCATCCAGTGGGACTTCTACAACCTTTGCCCATTCCAAACTAAAAATTGAAAAACATCTCAATGGACTTCATTATAGGACTACCCAAAGTTCAAGGAAAGGATTTCATTTATGCAGTAGTGGATTGTCTCACCAAGTACGCCCACTTCTTCGCGATATTCACAGAGTATTGGGTTCCCCAAGTGGCAAAAGTATTCTTTAAGGAGATCTTTAGACTACATGGTCTTCCACGGAATATAGTTAGTGACCAAGACAGTCGATTCCTTAGCCAATTTTGGCAAGAGCTCTTCCGGTTAGTAGGCATTGATCTTACACCTAGTACAAGTTACCACCCTCAAATAGATGGACATACATAAATCGTTAACAAGTGGGTAGAAGGATATTTGAGTTATTACGTCATTGGCCAACATAATGCATGGGTAAAATGGTTACATCTTGGTGAATATCGCTACAACACTACTCACCACATGTCAATCAAGATGAGTCCGTTCAAAGCATTGTATGGTTACAAACCAAACTCCTACGAACGTTTGATTTCACAAGAAAGCCGAGTACCAAGGGCAAAAGATTTTGTGCAACAGAGTATGGACATTATGAACACCCTCAGGGACAATTTGCATCAAGCATAGAATCAACAAAAGATCTATGCTGATCGGAACCACAAGGAAAGGACATTTGAAGTTGGAGAGTTGGTATTCTGACGGCTATAGCCATATAAGTAGTCATCCATCAAGATAAGCGGAGCTGAAAAACTCAAACCTCGGTTTTATGGACCCTATAAAATTCTAAGGAAGATCAGTGAAATAGCTTACGAGTTAGAGTTGCCAGAGAACAACTGTATTCACAATATCTTTCATGTATCAAGATTGAAGAAAGTATTAGGGCAACAAATTGTCCCATGTTTAGAGTTACCCTTGCTTGACGATGAGGGCAAACTAATCTTGGAACCTGAAGCAGTTCTCGATATGAGAGAGAATTGATTAAGGAATAAAACTATCTCTGAATTTTTATCAAATGGAAAGGCTTACCTGAGGAGGATGCTACATGGGAAGGAGAAGAGATCTTCAACCACCTGAATCTGAAATTGCTTGAGGACAAGCAATATTGAGGAGGGTAGACTATCATGCCCCCCGCGAAGTCGAACCCAGGCATAGGTCATTGAATAAAACCAATCACCATAAAAGGCAACCAAAGGACGTGACTTACCAAGGAAAAGAGGCGATGATGAAAGGACACGATTATTTCAATGATGATTGCCTAGACCAAAAGACACCTCCATCCCAACAACAACCAAAATGATAACTAAGGACGAAGGACTTGTTGAGGAGGAGGGGCGATAGCACAAGAATAATGTTATTCAAATTAATTATTCTAATCTGCACGTAAGAAGAGTCACAACATTTGGCAAACTCATACCTTGAAAGGATGTGACCGTCAGCCTATCATGGTATAAAAGAGGAATGATTGAAGGCTTAGGAAGGCATCAATGATTAGGAAGATATACCTGGCAAATATAAGCAGATACAGAAAGTACAACAGCTATAAGAGGACTCGTGCAATTCCAACACAGTAGACAATCATAATAAGAATATCTAGAGCATCAAGAGGATATCAAATCTATCTCACATACAGGTGTATTTCTGCAATTTATTGTACTACCTCTATAAGTGTAGTCTTGCATGAGAGAGGAACCATTAAATGTATTTCTGCACATAACCATTTATCTATGTATGCATATTACTTATAAGACAATAAAGTAGGATTTCAATGTTTAAAAACAAAATTATGTTAACTGTTTGAAACCCATCCTGTGGATTGGCTTGAGGTGCAGTGGTAGGGGCCAGAAACCCACTTACGACCTTCACCCAACTCCTCAAGAGGGTAGGGCCTGAGGTGTAGTGGTAGGAGCCAAGTGAGCCCACTCGCGACCTCCGCCCGATCCCACAGGATGGCAAGTGTCTTCAGGGTTTGGGACATGATGGGGAAAGCAGGTACAAGTTGCCAAGGGAGAGGGCTGTGGTATACACCCTCTTAGGCTTGGCATATGGCTTCAAGCAGACCCATCATGTTCCCTCTCCCAACTTCCAATTTTGTTGCATTATTGATAATCTGTGAATGTGATGCAATTATCTAATCCTAACAAGTATATATACGTTTTGCGAATGTGGTTCATGTGATGAGTGCAGGATTCAATCCAGGTTTACATTGTTAAAGAGGCATTTATCTAAGAAGGTGAAAGTCCTAACCCTAAATTGTTGTAATTAGTAATCAATAGGCGAACTCTAGGGCAGATTGGGAAAAGGGACATTACATGTGCCTATTAAAAGAACATGATCAATGTAAATGCTAGTGTGCCTATGCAAGAACATGATCACTACAAAAATGAGACAACATATAGAAGAATAAAGAACAAAATAATAGAAGAATTCTCACAATTAAATATGTTGAGACTTGAGAGTGCTTGTGAAAAATCGACAACCATCTTATCCCACTCTGCTTCTGTTGGAAAGTCGATTACAAGAGCTTTTGACAAACTTCTCAAGGTGTGTCTGCTATAGAAGATATTCCTTTAACAAACATCTCTGATTTCAGTTGGAGTGAGATGATCTCTTCCAGAGCACTATTAACTATTGCAGAGGTAGGGAGATTGCTTTCTGTGATGCTTTACCCATAAACATGAAATAAGGATTTAACATCTTGCATCCACTCAGCCTTATTTCCTTGAAGCATCATTTCCTCCAAATGGGGAGTGCAAACCAGCAGTTATTAGCCCTTCAAGGGTGGCCACCTTTTCTCTTACTATATACCCCTTATGAACTTTGTGGGTCTCCACTTTATTCAAAACCCTGTAGGTGTTATCCAAGGCTTTTGAAGTATCTTTGAGCTACTTTTGTTGACAGCTGTTCCTTATCTTGTAGATCATCATCCATTTCTCACATCTCTTTGTTAGAAATGGTAGATACCAATGCGGATCTTAGAGACCACTTATTCTTTGTGCCAACTATTTGGGATAAGGCTTTCTTCTCCTGGTTGGAGATTTTCTTGCCTTCTTTATTGTCACACAAACAATCTGCTACCTCATCAATCTCTCTGACCTTGGGCTTGAGAAGATTTAACATTGTGATCTTAAAATGGCAAAATGCACCTTCAAGTACATCTTTTCTGCTTGTAATGTCTTATCTGATCAATTCTCTTTATTCTATTATTTGCAAGTTGGTCAATTTCTGCCACCATCTGTCTTATTTGGTTCTGTAAACTCTCAACAGTTGATTCACTTGTATTGGGTGGAATAAGAAGTTTTGGCAGTGGAACAGAAGAACGGTCTGCCTTTGATGTAGAAGGAATAATCAAAACTGGAGGAAAAGTCAAAATTTGAGGGAGAGTGATCTGTGCACTTTGGGGTTGTAGCTCATGTCTCTTCACCATTTCATCTTTCTTTCCAAGAGCATCTTTCAAATTCATAGCTTCTTTTCTCAATGTCATGTTCTCTTCTTCCAATGTTTTAATGTTTGCATCTTTCTTCTTGAGATTGTAGAAGTTGAACTAAGTGTAATCCATCACTTCCTTGGAAGAAACATCAATGCCAACCTCATCAACTTTCTGCTGAATTCCTCTGGTGTAATTTGATTCAATGGTTTATTATGTGAGGGAGCTATAGCCCATGGCACAAGTACTTGCTTGTCCACATTGAACCTGGTCCCATGGAAGTATTTGGCAGTTTGAGCAGAATTGAACCTTTGGCCAAAGATCATGCAATACCAAGGCTTCAGCAATGTTCCAACTAGGCAGTAACAAGCAACCACGATTCTTTACTATTACTATTCCTTGCCCTGGTGTGATATTGTTTAGAGCTTGGCTGATTTCTAATTCAGCTTGCTGCTACTCTGGCGTGATTGGCATTTGAGCTTGTGGGTATGTCCCCATAACTACATCCTCAGCTTGCGTTGCAATGTAACCCTCAACCTCCTCTTGTTCTTTCCCCATAGAAGCAACAATTTCTCTAGGCAAGCAATGGGATTCTCTCCATTTTTGTCTCCATCCAATTGCTGCTTCTGTGAATTCCATGAATTTGTATGTATCACTCATTATTTTATCCACCTTTTCAATAGGTGTGTATTTCAGCTAATTCCCCGTAGTAGCTGGGGTTCTCTCTTTTTCCTGGTTTGTGCAGCTTGTATTCTGCCCCAGGTTGACCTTTTCTCAACAAACTCTGCATGGTCCATGCAGTTTCTGGCTACATCATCAAACTCCCATGAGTTATGATAGTAGCCACTTTTTATGTGCACGAGGACTATTTGGCTATTCATAAAGCATTCTGGGTGATGCCTTCTGGAGTTTCTGGTAATTGTACAAATTTGCTGCAGTATCATAGTAGCACAAGCAACACATGTGTGCTCAAAGTTTCAGTTAGACCTCTTTCCTATTGCTCCAAATTCTTCATATTTCTGACTCCATTGTCTGATTAGCTCCTAGCTTACCAACCTAATGGAGGCATGTAAACCAGCAAGTACGGAGACACCTGTGATCTATAGGCCTAGATGTAGGTGCAGTGTGAATGTAGCCACCAATCTGCTCAGTTGTGACCTGACCCCCCCAAGGGAGAGTGTAGGGATGGGGCCTTCATAATTTCATCGAGGCCAACCCCAACCTTTCCTTTCATGAGAAAAAAAACAGTTTATACAATGAGCCAACAAATATATCTTCAAAATTTGCATGTGGATGGACCATAATTGCACCGGCCTTTGGAAAATTGTTTGAGTAGCACGATCCCTAGCAAACTGCTGCAATTTCAATTTCTTGGGCCACATTTTGGCATTGTGGTCCCTCTTTTTGTTGTACTCCTTTAATTTTTGGTAATGGTTTTGGATAGTTACCCTGCAAAGTCACACAAAACAGGGCTGTGAGCATGTAGGACTTCACACATGAGTACAGCTGTAGGCCTATCCGTTTTTCCGTCATTGTCACTACCAACCATTTGATAACAATGTGGTCTTGAAATAGTTCTTGAACATATAGCATCAAAAGTCTCAGCCACATTATCTGCCACACTCCTTTGAATGTAATGCACATTGGTTGTATAGTGGATGTGCCTCAAGAGTTGTATATTTCTCTACAAGTGCTTGCTCTATTTGTACCTCAATTTAAGAGGTTCTGCTGCAAGGCTTTCAAATTCCCCCTTTTCAGGCTGAAGGTTTACCTTATAGGAAATTCACTCAAGTTCAACACCACTTTATCAGCATGGTTCTTCACTACTCTGAGCTTTTCATCATATTGTCTAAGAATCCAGGTGATAATGTTTGGATTCTTGAGGCAATTGGGGACCACAACTTTACCCAAGTTGTATACCCAAATGTTGCTCAATGGAGATTGCAGTTGGCTTCTTTTGCATGCGTGGTAAAAGAGGTCATGACCAACGGACACAAAAGGGAATCCTTTCTTTGGCCCTAAGATCCTTAAATACCTTCTAGGGATTCAAGTCCTTTTCTGTCCCCTGAGCCTTCCTGGTAGAAACAATTGAGGCTTCTGGCTCATCAATAATAATGACATCCTCAACTGCTCTTTTCATTGCTATCTTTAGAATAAGGTGTTATGGATTTTCTGACCTAAGAGTTTATAATCGAAATTCATGGGATTCCAGATACAATTGGGTGAGGATTAAGGAAGTTTGGCACATACATATTAAAATTTAAACCTAATACCTATCTGGTTACAAGTCCGAGACCAATTCATTCCTAGAGTTCCTTCAAGTGATATACTTGTGATGAAATTTTTCCAGGGCCTTCAACACAAGTAACCAAGGATCGCAATTCTGGATTCAAATTACAAACTTTCAACCTAATCCAATCCCAAGCAATCTAAACTACTAAAACTTCAATTTTCATCCAATTTTCACTGGGAGATTTTTAGATCTTTTCCAGACACACAATGAAGATAGAATTAAAATCCTATTTATGAAAACTTAGAGAAAATCATAGAGTGCAAACTCACTATTTGAATGCTTAAAAACCCAATTCTCTGTAATTCTCCACATTTGGTGCAAATTCATTCGGTTTCCTTGGTCTTTGTTCACCAGAATTGCTTCGGGCACTTACACTCAATTCACAATGGTTTATAATGAGCTGAATTTCCTTGGTTATATTGATTTTTGAAAGGAGAGGAGCATTAATAGTGTAGCCATTATTTTGAAAAGTACACCTTGGTACTATCGTTTTAAATATTCCTTCATTCACCTATTTTGGTATTGCCAACCTTTGAATTAAAAAAAGACTGAACCTCTATTTGAACCTTTCTCAAACTTGGATATTTGCATATGTGGAAGGATCCAGTCCATTAGATCATAGAAGATTAATGATATGCATGCATTTGGTCTAAGCTTTGAAATTACTTTTTGCTATCAGTGAATAGTTGATCAAAGGTTATAAAACTCATTCCTTTGTCTATTTGGAGATTCAACTATCAATGACTTAGACAATGTGTGGACATTTTATCAAGTAACCCTTCGTCTTGTAGTGTGACCCAAAGGGACACGTGAAGACATTCTGAACCATTTGGGCCAATAATGATGCAGTTAGAGATGGTCTAATGAAATTATGGAAGTCTCTCCAACAATGCAGCCTAACACAATCATCCTCAATCAATGCATAGTGAAACTCAAATATCAACACAATCATATGGCAGTGATTCCAAAATGGAAATTACAACAATAGTTTTTGCCTTTAGGGCTTATAATCAAATGATTATAAGCCCAGTTTTAAATTACAATACAAATCAAATACTAAACACAAGTGCAACTCCAAACAGTAGCTTCCTTGGGCTGATCTTGCTGTCATAGTGCCACTCTACTATACTAGACACAAGCTGCTCCTCAGGTCTCTTGCTGCCCTCTACTATCCCTTTCATAAATGAGATTTGCCTTCTTTTATATTGAAACCTTGGTGAAGAAGGTTTGCAGCAACCAAGGATGAAGTAATATAATTTAAACTTAATGCAACTCTAAACGTGAACCACCCTGGGACCAGTAAAATGTCACATAACATTAGCCTTTGGTGTAAGGCTCTAAATCATGGTGCATGTATTATATATCTTATTGGCTGATTTGGCAAAACACCTCATAAAATAAAATGTGAAATGCAAAATGGACACTTCGACATACTCATACTAGATACTAAAAACATTGTGATGACCATTGTGAAATTCAGTGAGAACATAATACTTGGTTTCACATGTATACAAGTTAGAGAAGACCGTTATTGGTGGATTTGTTTTATTAAACATTGCTGTTTGTTTCAATCACAACCAAACATCCCCTATGAATGCTAAGCAAGAACTGAAAGTAAATAAATAAATTTTGAAGCACATAAATGATGAAATGAAATTTCAAATGTTAAGATGAAAAAATGCCCACCCAAAACTAATATTAGTCATTCTCTTGCAGCCAGAACGACTCAACAAAGTTTTTGAGCTTTGTGGATCTCCAGATGAGGGTAATTGGCTAGGGGTGTCTAAGATTCCTTAATATAACAACTTCAAGCCACCTAAAAGCATTGTGATGACCAGTGTGAAATTCATTGAGAACATAAGGCTTGGTTTCACATGGATACAAATTAGAGAAGACCGTTATGGGTAGATTTATTTTAGTAAAATTGCTGTTTATGTCAACCACAACCAAACATCCTTATGTATGTTAAGCCAGACCTAAAAGCAAATAAATAAATTTTCTAAGCACATAAATGCTGAAATGAAATGTCAAATGGTAAGATGCATACCCAAAACTAATCATAATTTAAGTTTAGAATATTAGTGTAATGAATTTCCTTTAAATATATTGCCGAATAGAAAAGTTTATGGGATAATTTGTTTTATTTATAGTTTCTACCAGTATGGTAGGCAGAAACATTGATTCACATTTGCTTTGTATGAATATTTTAGATAATATTTGTAATTGTCTTGCAGCCGGAGCAACTCAACAAAATTTTTGAGCTTTGTGGATCTCCAGATGAGGGTAATTGGCCAGGGGTGTCTAAGATTCCTTGGTATAACAATTTCAAGCCACCTAGGCCAATGAAGAGACGCTTGCGGGAGGTTTTCAAACAGTAAGCTAAATTCCTCAATTGGGGTATTTGATAATCATTGGAGCTTTCTGAGCTTGAAGATGGCTCATTACTCTTTGAAGTATAAAGTTTGTTTACTTATTGCCCTTCTAGAATTATTGTTCATTAATTTTGCACTTTGCTCTTCTTAGGCTACATAATGCATTAGATTTGGTTTTCAGGAAGATTTTTGTCCATTTGGGGGCTGAAGCATATGTTTACAGAAAAAATACACTTATTTATCTTTGTGATTATCAGTTTTGATCGACATGCATTGGAACTACTGGAGAAAATGCTGACTCTGGATCCACTTCAGGTATTACCAACAAATAGCATGACAGTTTAGTTTTGCAGCTTTTTGTCTTAAGACCATGGTAAGTTGTAGCTACAATTTTTTCATGCAGTGGTTATTTGATGTGATTCGGCACATACTTCATTATGAAAAGCATGGAAAATAATGTTTGATACAAAGATATCAGAAAACAAAATGGCTGAAACAAAATATTTATTTAAAAAGGTAATTATTGAAAAAGAAAAGTTTAATAATCAATAAATTGGAGTGCCCCTCCAATATATTGTGAATACATGAGGAAGGGGCTTCACAAACTGATATGATATTTGATTCTACATACTTAAATTCTCTCCAAACTTGTTTTTTTTTATGGATAAGAAAGCATGGATTTCAGTGTGGCAATATGAATTATTAAGTGAGAAGTTGTGGTATAGATTTCGAGGACCAAGATTTTATTTGAGATGGAGTTGTAGATAACCAGTGATTACAGTGCTACTTTTGAGATCCAAATCTGTAAAGAAACATGTTTATAAAATCTGTATTATTGTTTCTTTATGCTATGGTCTGTCTATGGAAATATGGTCCACAATTTTGTTATTTGAACTGGTTGATTATTTTAATTTTTTATATTACACACTCAATGCACACATACATACACATAGGGACACATGCCTGCCTGCATACACACACATATTGAAGGAGAATTGATGATATAGTTCTCACGGAAGATCAGATTGTTCTCAATCCTTTTCTTTCATGGGTATGGATTCTAGCAGGCAATGTTATGTTACATACACAAACTTGATGATATGATTTTCAAGGGAGGATCAAATTGTTATGTACCCTTTTCTATCATGGATATGGATTCCAGCAGGCTTGATACTAGGTTTAGATATATGTATCTGGATCATGCTGTTTAATACCTGGAAAAACTGGGTTGGCTGGGATTAGAACCAAGAACCTCCTAAACACTGGTCTAGGTGTTTTACTGAGCAATCTGTCCAAGGTTCAAAATTTGGAGTTCAAGCTTTCATAAGATGAACATTTTAAATTCATAAGCTCTAAGTTACCGGTTTGGGTTCGATGGTTCGGTTTGCGGTTTCAAGCAAATATTTTTTTGGGGTGGGGTTCGTTGATACAAAAATATATAAAAATAAAAAATATATACATATTTGCAGCAGTAATTAAGTTCAAAATACGTCACCATATTAATAGTCAAATAACATAGCAAAAATACACCACCACTTTCATAGTCAAATAATAAAATATTAGTGAAACTCGAATATCATGATATAGATTAAAGTTCAAACATAATAATGTCAAGTGTTTACAATCAGCCATCATTGATCAAATATCATATGGGTCATCAAAAATATCATCATCAGCATCCAAATGGACCAATTAGGGCTGATGACCATATTAGAGAGTGCCTCACGAACCTTCACAAGTCGTCTCAACACAATTTCGTTGGAGGCAAAACGGGTCTCAGCAACCTGTTTGAAAATCAAAATAAAATAAAATTTAAGTTTACAAAAATTAAAAATATTACTAAAATGAAACATGTTTATTATTTAACTTACCTTCAATAGCTCCAATTTTGAGAAGTTTCAAAATATGCCTTGTGGCATATGGTGGTTGGTGACAAACATTTGGATGTCTTCGGCCTCAACATAGACCTGTTTGATTCACTCTATTTTGTTTCCAATTTTTTGTAGCATTAGGTTGAGGGAGTGGATAGCACAAGGTGTCCAAAAAATGTGTGAATACCTCTCCTCAACCAATAACCCAACAGCCCTACAATTTTTTGCATTGTTTGTTACAACTTGCACAACATTTTGAGGGCCCACTTCATCAATAGCTTGACAAAGGATGTTAGCAATTAATGCACCATCCTTCACCTCTCCTTCACAATCCACTGCTCTCAAAAACATTGCCCCTTTAGGGGACACTGCATTGACATTGATCAACGGGCAATTTTTTTGCATCTTTCCATCCATTAGAAATGATGGTCAACCTTGTTTTGATCCATGAATCCTTTATGGGCTTCAAGGAGTTCTCTACATATTTCACCTCTTTATCTAATAAGGTGCTACACACCTTCTCAAAACCTGGGCCTTTATACCCCTTTTGGAGCCTCATTAATAGATTTCACCATTTTTTGCCAATATGGTGAGCGAACAATGTTGAATGCCAATCCATTTGCATAGACACATCTCGCTATGTCTTGATTGACAATCTCTCTAGCCTCATTCTGAAATGAAGTTTCCAACTATCCCTTTGATCTCTTATGTGTAGAGGGTATAGTTTACTCTTGAGGTATGAACATAAATGGATGGCTCTCAGTAAGTGGAAAATGAGAAGGCGGTGTAGGGGGCTTCATCCCTCAAGATCCTTTCTTTATCAAAGGATGACTTGATTTACGACCTACTGCTTGGTTTGCTCTTTCTTGCTCTTCAATATATGCCAATACTTGGGTTTCTCGAATGCCATTATTATCTGCACTTGGACAAGATTTGATGCCTAGTCTAGGGATTTTGCACAAATACCCTTTCACTTGACTGTATGAGCTCGAATATCTAACTTTGCAATGACTACAAATCCAAACATAACCTCCATCAACTGGAAGTTGTTGAACCATTTCAACATATTTCCAAAGGGGAGAGTTTGAGTTTGTTTTGAAATGAGATTGGTTCGAGGAGCTAGAACTGGTTGCCACTGTAATACCTAAGGCACCGGCACAACACATTCCATTTATTCAAAATTTCTAAGTGTTGAAACTAAATAACTTAATTTATTTCAAAAAATTAAACATGTGTTATAGATACCTAGAAGAATGAAAACAAAACAAAAACTTAAAAACAAAACAAAAGAGTTTATCTGTAAAAAAAAATGTAGAAAAGATAAACCAAAAAATTTCAAAAAACCTACCTCTTTTTTGAAGAAATCTTCCTCTACGATCTTCTTGGCAACAAACAAACACTTGCAAGTGCTTAGGAATAACACAATAACCAGCTACGAATGTTCAACGATCAATCTTCAACTCTATTCATGCTTGTGCAACCAAGAAGAAAAGTTCAGCAATGGAGGTAAAGAGTTTTGTTTTTCATTCACAAATTGATAAACGAGTATGTTTTTGCCTATTAGATGTTTTAAGACGCATGAATTAGGGTTGGAGGCATTTTTTAATGTCTAGAAGTCAACAAAAAAGTCAAAAATGTTTAAAAATTGCAAAAAGTCGCCACTTTTCCGCGTCTGGGCGTGAAACATCCATGGGTTTGAGCTGGATTCTCCCTGGGTCTGTCTGGGCCAGATCCACAGGCTGTGGGCAGGACCTTGTCCGTTCCCCCAGGGAACCGGACTCAGAGCCCAGACTTGGGCCGGATTGGACTGGTATCCCCCTCTACATACTAGCGAACCGGTAACTTAGCATAAGCTTGACCCTACCAAATTCATTTATGTACTGGCATCTTTAACTTATGAGCAGTTTGTTTGAGACTAGTATTTGGGAGGGCCTTGGTTTCACGTTCTAGTCAACCCATTTTGGCTAGGTATTTAACACCATTATAAATGAATTTGGTTATGTGAAGGTTATGAGTTTAAAAGGTGTTTGGTTAGACTTTCCTTTCCTTTAATGATAGCCAAAGAGAAATTGTCTATATGTATTTGTTTTATTCTTTCCTTGGACTGTCATGATTAATTTTTAGTTCCTTGCCCTAAACAAGGAAATATTAAGTATCTTTTTAACTTCTAAACATTTGGTGTGGAAAACAATTTTCAACTAAATTATAATGAATACAACCAAAAAGAATGTACTTTTCCTTTAGTATGCACATGCTCTCTTGTCTATGGTCAATTGCATGCATACTTTTATGTAAAAATGCAATTTCTAGTTGTCATTGATATCTTCGATATATTTTAAGGCCGTCTTCTAGTTGTATTTTAAATTCATTTCTGTTTTATGCATAATTATTTGGTCGAAGGGTAGAGGAGTGTAATTGACTGAAAAGGCTAAAGGAAAACCGAAAATGTGATTGCCATTATATACATGCATGAGAAGATATTCTGAAGCGTGAGAAACATGATGTCAAAGTGTGATATGTGAACAATCAAATTTTAAAAATTGTTATCTTATGAGTTATATAAATAGAAATAGAAATTTAGTAAGAGCAAAAACTTACTGGAAGAGGAGCTGTTAAAAAGTATGCCAAATAACAGCTGAGGAAATTAAACAATTTCCACAATCTGAAGAAAATGTGCCATTTGCAAATTCATAGCGAATGCAAGAAAGGAATTATCAAGAAGTCAATTGAAGTTAAGTTAGTGTTGTGAATTAGTTGTTTAGGATTTGGTGAGCAACTGCTATTTTTGTGTTTTATTTCCTGTTAGTTTTCACTAGTAATTGTAAAAAGAATATATCAAAATATGTTTTAACTATTACGTAAAGTGAAAAATATGAGATATATTTGTGATTTATTTGGCAGAAAGGATTTTAAGTTCGTTATTGCAACTAATTTTGCAAAGTTCTGAATGAATTGATCACCTTTCTTGCAGAGGGTTTCGGCAAAAGATGCTCTTGATGCAGAATACTTTTGGAATGATCCTTTACCATGTGATCCTAAGAGGTTTTTTTGGACTTCAGCATTGTATACTTGTGACATTTATTAGCTGTTGTAGAAACTGGGGTGGTTCCATTTTACTCTGATATCTTGACTTTGTTAATGCTCTATTTGTTTTCATGTACAGTTTGCCGAAGTATGAATCTTCACATGAATTTCAGACAAAGAAAAAACGCCAACAGCAGCGACAACATGAAGAGATGGCGAAAAGACAAAAACTACAGCATCCCCAGCAGCATGTTCGTGTTCCCAATAATCAACAAACTGTACAGGGTCATCTACCACTCAGAGCTGCTCCTAATCAACCAGTGCACAATCCCCCCCCTGCAGCCGCAGCTGGACCTAGTCAGCATTTTGGTAAACCTAGGGGACCTGCAGGTCAGAATAGGTATCCTCAGGGTGGAAATCAAGGAGGATATAATGTAAATCGAGGAAACCAGGCTGGTGGCTATGGTGCCCCTTATCCACCTCAAGGTAGAGGTGGGGGATATCCTGCAGCTGGTATGCCTGGTCAAGGACCAAGAGGAGGAGGTGGAAATTATGGGGTTGGTGGTCCTGGTTATCCACAAGGAGGTTCTTATGGTGGAACTGGTGGAGGGCGAGGTCCAATGGGAGGGAATCGTGGCCAGCAGTTTGGGTGGCAGCAGTAAACATGTTGTGTTGTGATATTGCTGACAGATCAGTTGCTTTTGGGAAGTTGAAATTTGCAAGCAAAATTTCATGTTTTACATGTTCAACCAGCTTTACATGTTACTTGTACGCTGAAAGGTTAATAACTTATTACCATGGTAATAAAGCATGCATTTGTTTCTTATTTAGTTCTTAAGAAATATGTGCAAATATGCAACATATATGCATGAACATATTCTGTGACCAATTTATTTGCACTTGCATTGTGTTTTGTTATTTCTGTCAGTATCACATGGTTGCATTGTCACGGCAGTTGTAGAGACCCTCTTAAAAGATGTTCTTGGTTTTTGCAGCAAATGCAGTATATTGATGTTGATGGAACATATGCTCACTTATCAAACTCTGGCACGTATTGGTTTTCTCGACTGTACTTGTAGATGAATAGCTGGTTGGCAGTTTCAAAATTTTTCAGTCAACATGGCCTTAGAGTATTGTGTAATTTTTCAAGGAATCAAATCTTAATTCTGTCTTTATTTAATCTGCCTACAGAAGAATGGCAAATAACATTTTGTTCTCAATTGGACTTGTGTGAGATTCTCATTCCTGTTCACAATTTATATCCTTAATTTGTGATGTACATTTCCAAGGTATAGAGCTTTTATACATCCATATCCTCTTGTTTTTCGGGATGTAAAGGCTGGCAAATGGCATTGCTATAAATTGTGTTTGTTCTCAATTGGACTTGTGTGAGATTCTCATTCCTGTTCACAATTTATATCCTTAATTTGTGATGTACATTTCCAAGGTATAGAGCTTTTATACATCCATATCCTCTTGTTTTTCCGGATGTAAAGGCTGGCAAATGGCATTGCTATAAATTGTGTTGCAAGTACTAATTAATCAGCAATAGGAGATTTTCCTTCTTGCTGATATGTGTGTTCTACATTGTGCTAGCAAAATTTGAGTTGCATTCTAGTTTCTCTCACATGCAATACTTGCAGTCATGTAAGATTAACAATTTAGTTGCCAGCCGGCGTTTTCCCTTTCTTTTTTTTAGTTAGATGTATATAACATTTATGCCAAAATGGACAATATTCTGGTCTGTGAATAAAAAAAGAGGAAAGATGCTTCTAAGCTGGTTCTTAAATAAAAATTGCGGCATATCTGTTTATGATTCACTCGGACATCTGACTTACATCCATCATCGATAATGTCTAGTTTAGAGTTTTGTACTCTCTGCAACAATTCCACGTCTGTCTGAATTTTTCGCATTTAGAAAAACATGTGATTATGTCAGACTCTCGAGTTGTTTGCTATGAGGGAGATGAAATTGGCCTTGCTATGAAGAAACAAATATGTCCTATTTAAAATGATTAAAACTTTCTGAATTTCTTGCATATCGAAAAACTTTAATTTAGCTGCAGTATATTAAGTCAATGCTGATTTGTCATGTTTATTGAAAACGTGTAGTTACATATGGCCAAGTCTAGAGCTATTGTGCAACTTAAGTGCTCCAGATTCATTATATTTTATTCTTCTTGAATGTCTTGTCAAAATTTTAATGTACCTTTAATAAAAATATGAAACATAGATTCTATTTATATTAAAAAAATTGAAGAAATCAAATCATAAATGTTTTAAGCAGAATTTTCCGTACAAGGATTTGTATTTTCAATTACCACTGTCAACGAACATCCTTCCTAGGATTGTTGACGACCATCTTGATCTATATAGCAGGACCATCTTTTTATCCATCACTTTATCAACTTACTTGATCACACTATTTCAACCTTTTTTTTGGCATGGATTCATAGTTCTTGATGCAAACATCTCGGGTTGCCAGCTATCTTGCATCAACAATTTTAATCAGTTTTGGACTGAATTGTTTTTTATTAATATTTTGGTACTTTTAAATGGTTTTAATGTTCATAAATCAAATTTAATAAATTGGACAATTTTGGTTTGTAATTTGCATTGAGAAGTGTGTTGGAAATTGCATTTTAATTATTAAAATGCCAAAAATCAGATTGGGCGTGGGATTTTTGAAGGTTATGAAGTTTGAATTTTCATTCAATTTGCCAGAATGCTTCAGGCAAGAATAGGACACCCATGAGGTGTTTGATTGGAAATTTGAATGTGAATTTCAAATTGGAGAATGAGAGAATAATGGTGCCAGCTAATGGATGCGTGCCTGGCTAGAAGTGGTGCAAACATGCATTGGGGAGTTAGAAACTTGTAATTGATGTGATTAATTGATTTTTCCAGGTAGGGGCGTGGAGTTGGAGGTTCTCAACAACTGGACTTAGTGGTTGCAAAGAAGTTTTTAGGAGTTGCAAGTTTGGGGTGTGGCTTTTCCTAGGAGAGAGTTTTAGATGTGTTTTTGCAGGTAGAAGGTGTAATCCAGCAGGAAACACCTCGGTGAATGCTTAGGAGTTTTGTTTTCTTGATTTTCAGAATACTGTTGCAGGTGAAGAAGGAAGAATTGCAAGAAGTTGGAGAAACAAGGAGACCTACATGTAGATGATGTTGTTGCTCGCAACAAATCATTTGATTTGAATTTTTATATATTTTTAGAATCCGCAAGCTACAATTGTAATCCTTTCAGTTTGAATGTAATTTACATATGTTGCAGGAGCCATTGAGCAATAAAAATCCATAGTGTGTTGTTGATTTTTGGTGTTAAGTTTATTTAATTTTTCAAATTGCTTGTTGTGTGTTTGGATTTGCTGAGAGTTGCAGGAACTCTGTTGCATCAGTTCCACAAATCTAATTTGTCATTATTGGAGTTTAGAAATGATATTTGCAATAAGAGTGTATTGATTTATTCTCCCAACCATTTTTTTCCCCTTGGAGAGTTGTATCTCACTTGTTTACCGGCTGGACAATATACAAAAGTTTTTGCAAACACATTTGACAAGATGGCTTGCTAAGGAGTTAAAAAGCATATCAATTGGGAAACACCTCTACAATAAACACATGAACACAAGGAAGATGAGCCTATAATTACTTAGCATCGAATTTTTATCACTTGATCCCTTCAATTATTACAAAGATAGAGAGGATGCGCATGATGTAATTGTAATTCACCAAACTACTTCACATGCCTCTAAACTACCATAAATCCAACTAGAACTGCCAATATTTATATTGCTTATGGTTAGGCATGGCTTACATGACAATATGTAGACTTGCAAGCAAGTACATCTATATAACTAACCAATAAGTCATAATTGAAGAAGCAATGGAAGTATAAATAGTAGGAATATTATTACATATTCAGTTTGAGCAATAATAGCTTTCTATTACCCTTGAATGCAAAATAATGCATATGATTACTTGTTGGGCTTTAGAAGCAATGATATATGTACTCACGGTCTTAGTTCCAAGAGGAATTATGTGATGTAAGGAGGCAATAACACTATTTAAAATGACAATGGATAATTAGGACAAGGAGATGCATTATGAAGAATTATTATTGCAAAAGACAATTGGATCTGAGTGCTTTTTTTTTGGATTTCACTGTGAATTTTATTTCCATCAACGTTTTGGATCACACTCCGTGATCCATCACCAGGATGAAGAGAGTGCTATAAGAGAAAAATGAACGGAGTGTGATCCGTCAATTTTCTCCTATAGCACTCTCTTCATCTTGATGATGGATCACGAAGTGTGATCCAAAATGTTGATGGAAATAAACTACACAGTGAAATCTAGAAAAAAAGCACCCATTGAATATGGACTGTGGAAATCTAATGTCTACAATTGGATCTTTTTGTTAGTCAATGAGTTAGTCTTGTGTATCAATGCTTGATTTTTGTTATGTATTAGGTAGCATCGAAGAATTGTAAATGCTTCTTGAATGGTCGTATGGGACACTATTCAACTTTCTAGATTTGTCATTAGTGCACAAAGAGCACATGGCATTGGCATATGATTTGCAATGGATTATGAAGTAGGGTGCCTTGAATAATTGATGATCAAGTTCTACTCAATTATGTTGACTTGACAATGGATTGAGAATTCCATATGCCATATCTTGATGCAATTGAACAATTCATCTTTTTAAAAGAGTAATCATCATAGAAATTTGTTTGGTCATTGTTGAAGTGTGATTACTTGAATTGTATAATTCCTTACCTTGGGAATTCAAACTAGCAAACAATTGGCTTTGCTAGCTTAATTAGTATTGTTTTAATTAGTTGGTCTTTCTTTGACAAATCTTGTGTTAATGAGTTAGTCTTTCTATTATGAATATGGTGTGCTAGATCTAAATCTGTTAGATGTTGGATTAATGTTTGTTCAAGTATCTATCTTTTTCTTATTAATTTGGAATACTAGATCCAAATGTGTTGGTTGTTGGACTTGTGTTTGTTCAAGTAGAGGTGGTGTATATAACTTTGATAACTTAATATTGAATAAAAGGATGTATTTGCAAGGATGACACTCTTTGTATTGAAAAGTTAGATTTGGAAACTTAGTACTAGACTTTTTGGATTTGTTGCAAAAGATTTATTGTTTCGTAAAATACTTATCTTGCATAGTTGATTTGGGTATGTGTGTTGTTACAAATAGATATGTGTCATGTTAGCCCTTGGCCAAGATTATTGAAGGAAGAAACAATCATTCAAGCTGTAGAGAAGGGGGATTTGCAACTCCCAAGTCTTTGAGACACCAAAGAGTCTATAGGGAGAGAGCTGCCCTAAACTACCTCACGACTACCTCAACTTTAGATGGAAAGAACATGCTAAAAGGGAAGGGCAAACTAGATTATGTTTTCTTTATGCTTTATGACAAAGGTTTACTGGAAGAGGGTGAGCGGACCACAAAGGTCTTAGATTGTAGACAGACCGTCTCTCTGTCGGAGGATGGCAGTGCATGGTTCAAACTTTAGTGTGACATGTTGGAGTCTTAGAGACGCATTGGCATCCTGTACGCATAGAGGGTCAAGTTGCAGATTGGACCACATAAAGTCTATTGACAACTCAAAAGTTTTGGTTTTACAGTTTAACATAAATATATGGAAATGCAAAGTACAACAAGAAGAATAGTATACCTAATAAATATAAACTATTCTAATAGCGAAATGACGAAGAAGAAAGAAGAAGAATGCTAACTTATTGAAGGTCCAATTCTTCAGCAAGCTCCTCATGATCGGATTGCACCTACACCCGCAGTAACAGAAAATGTTGGGGTTGTGTTTTGAGGTTTGCCTCAGTCAAACCCCTGTTTTGGTGTTCACACAACCACGAACATCCAATAGACCACAAGATGTAGAAAAGCGATAAAAAAATTGAGAGAATAGACACAAAATAGTAGAGAGCAAAGACAATCTAGATGCTACTCTACAAGTAAGATGGTGCAAATAAACAAATACACACAATATCACCTCCCTTTCTATGAGCTCGTGTGGCTAAAAGAGGAAGGAGAATAACAATATCACCACACCAATGGAGTAGAGCTTTGACAACCTACAATAACAATGGTGCTAGAGCAATAAGAGTGGTGTAGAAGTGAAGTATGAAGCTGATAGAAGCAAGAGAGGGTGATGGAGAGGCAAGGAGTGAGAATGTTTAAGAGAGTTGATAGAATGAATAGAGAGTTTGAGAGAGTCTAAGAATGAGGTTCAAAAGGCCAATTTGGAGGTAAAATGGTTGAGCCTACTAACACCATATGCAAGGAATGTTAGTTGGGGAAGCAAACTAGAGTCTCGTTTCAGAGCAAACAACATTGTTCAAAGGGAGTATTAGAGCTTGTGCATATTGATCTGTGTGGTCCTGCTAGAATCATAAGTTTACAAGGAGACATGTATTTCATGTTACTTATTGATGATTATTGTAGATTGATGTGGGTTGCTTTCTTAAAAGAAAAATCTGAATCTCTAGAGAAATTCAAGATTTTCAAGACTAGGGTTGAGATAGAGATAGGTTTGAAGATTAAGTGTCTGAGATTAGATAGAGGTGGTGAATTCACTTCCAATGAATTTAATTATTTCTGTGAAGTGCATGGGATAAAGAGACAATTATCTGCCCCATGGACCCCTCAACAAAATGGAGTTACGGAAAGGAAGAACATGGCAGTTCTAGATGCTGCTAAGACTATGGTGCCCGAAGGAAATGTTCCTCATATCTACTGGAGAGAAGCTCTGAGTACTGTTGTTTACACTCTCAATAGGGTACATGTCAAACAAGATACAGGTAAAACCCCTTATGAGCTATGGTTTGGTCATAAGCCTACTGTTAGATACTTCAAAATCTTTGGGAGAAAATGCTATATCAAAAGAGATGAAGATATAGGAAAGTTTGATGCTAGGAGGGATGAAGGAATCTTTCTTGGTTATTATACTAAAAGTAAAGCCTACCAGTGCTGCATTAAGAGATTGAAGAAAGTAGTTGAAAGTGCTAATGTAAAGGTTGATCAAGACACATTTAGACCATTCAGACTCAAAATCAAGTATAGATTAATCTGATGAATTAGGAAAATCAAGAGGAAGAAACTGGTAAAATTGTAGAAACAAGATCATAAGAGCCTGAAGTTCAAGAACATCCTAACACTCCAAGGTATGTAAGACTAAATTATTCAAAAGATCAGATTATAGGTGATAAGAAGAAAGGTATTCAGACTAGGAGAAGAATTGCAGAAGAATACTGTTTGATTTCAAAGATTGAGCCTAGTAATGTCAATGAAGCATGCAAAGATGAACATTGGATGGAAGTAATGAAAGAAGAGTTATAATAGAAGAATGATACATGGACTCTTGTTCCTAGACCTAAGGAAAAAAATATAATTAGAACTAAATGGATCTTTCAGAATAAACTGGATGAGCAAGGTGAAGTTATCAAAAACAAAGCAAGACTGGTGTGTAAAGGATATTCATAGATGAAAGGAATTGGCTTTGAAGAAATTTTTTCCCCTATTGCTAGAATTGAAGCTGTGAGAATATTTATTGCCTATGTTGCTTACGAAAACTTCAAGGTTTATCAGATAGATGTCAAGTCAACATTTCTAAATGGTGAATTTAAAGAAGAAGTATATATTGAGCAACCCAATGGATTTCAATTGACTGGTCAGGGAGACATGGTTTTCCGACTGAAGAAAAAATTGTATGGACTTAAGCAAGCCCCAAGAACATGGCATGATAGATTGGATAATTATTTGCTAAAGCTTGGATTTAATAAAGGTACTGTTGATAGTAACTTGTATTTCAAGATTGATCATGATAAGGATTTGATTTTTGAAGTCTTTGTTGATGATATCATTTTTGGAGGAGATGATAGTTTGTGCATGAAGTTTGCTAATGAGATGCAAAGTGAGTTTGAAATGTCTATGATTGGAGAAATGAAATTATGTTTGGGATTGAAAATTACTCAGTTAGATAAAGGAATCTTTATATCTCAGTCCAAGTATGTGAAAGAGTTGCTAAAGAAGTTTGGTATGAAAGATTCAAAGCCAGTTGGCACACCTATGGTGATTGGATGTAAGTTGACAACATATGATGATTCTCCTAAGGAAAATAAAACTAGATACAAATCCATGACTAGTGGATTGCTTTATTTGACTCAAACTAGACCTGATATCATGAATTTTGTATGCATTGTTGTAAGATTTCAAACTGATCCTAAGGAATCTCATGTGATTGTTGTGAAGAGGATTTTCAGGTACTTGAAGGGGACAGTTGATTTTGTCCTATGGTATCCTAAAGAAGATGAATTTACTTTGAGTGCTTTTACTGATGCTGATTGGGTAGGAGATGTGAATGACATAAAGAGTACTATTGGTGGTGCATTTTTCTTGGGAAAGAAGTTGATTTCATGTTAAAGTAAGAAACAAAATGCCATTTCTTTATCTACTACATAGGTGGAATACATTGTTGCTGCTAACAATTGTACTCAAGTATTGTGGATGAAGCATATGTTGAAAGATATCAGAGTTGTGTATGATGAACCTATTGCTATATTTTGTGATAATTCAAGTGCAATTAAAATTTCTAAGAATCCGGTGTTGCATTCAAAAACCAAGCATATATCTATCAAGTTTCACTTTTTGAGAGATAATGTGAGTGACAAGGAAGTCAGACTAGAGTATGTGCCTACTAAGGAACATATTACATACATCTTTACTAAGCCCTTTCCTAACGATAATTTTGAGTATCTCAGAGGTAAGCTAAGGGTGATTACCCCTCCTAATCATGATTAAGATGCAAGTCATTGCATTAGTCCATGCATTTCATAATCATATCTTGATTCAGATTGATGTTGTGGCGGTTGCTACTCAGGGGGAGTAGTTAGATTTTCAGATATGTGGTTGAGAGATTGTATGTACCTTTGCCACTGATGTCAAAGGGGGAGAAGATTCATGTGAAAAAATATGAATTATTTTGAGAGAAGAGCCAAAAACCTAAGGGTGAGAAAGTGCTAAGAGAAAGTTGTGTTGATGATATTTTTCACATCATGTGTTTCCATCAATGCCAAAGGGGGAGATTGTTGAATTTTTCTGATATGTGGTTTTCATTGATGTCAACACTATTAGCATTGATGTCTTTAAGGTTGTATATGTCGAGGATATTGAGAAAATTGTAATAAAATAAGTTGCAGGTTGTCAGTGAAGCAATGAAGTTCAGTATGATGGATAGTTCAGTATGTTGGTGATCAAAAGTTGTGAATTAAAGGGTTTGTTGTTGATCCTATCTAGTTTATCCACCAAACGTTTTAGAGGTTCACATGAATATTTGATTGAGTTATGAGTTTCTATGTTCTGACAATTTTTCTGTTGCTTAAGTTGGTGTTCCTGAAAGAAGATGATGTGATTCTGGTAACATGAAGTGTTGTGAATGATTATGTGGTGTTTCATGATGCTTGTGTATGTTTTTATATTGGGTGTTGTTGGTTCGCATTGATTTATGTGCTTGTGATTAAATATTTTCTCTCACATGTTCATATTTTTCATGTTCATGGTTGACAGGGTAGGGTGATTGTAGCGTGTTGTGGATCTTTGAGGAATAATGTTTGAAGGTGTTTCATGTTCAAGGATGTTGTGTTGGGTCTTCATTATGTTGTGGATGACCTTGGTTGATTCATATTAATAATTATTTATGTTTTGGGGTGATAGTTTGTATTCATTTTATATTTTATTGAAGCAGATATGTAGATGATGTTATTCTTGGTTGCAGATATATATGAGTGATTTTTTTATCATTTATGATATGCGACATGTGAGATGTGATGTGAAATATACGTACGAAGCGAAGTGTGAAAATTATGAGTGTTATGTGCGAATAAAGTTCAGATCATTCGAAGGCAAAAGTTAAGTGTGAAGAAGAGTGAGCAAAGTTTATGTGCCTAACTGGAACTATAATCAGGCATTAGCAGATGCTATTTTCTCAGTTCAAAATATTTAGATGGCTTCAATTTGAATGTATTTGTAAGATAGCGAGTCTTCCCTTGGTCAGTAAGCCTTTTTGTATTTGAGCAGTGAGCTCCAAGCATTGTGCCTGAATGCATGTGCATTCCCCATTTTCTATACTTTTAACATAGTATAAACTTGTGGATTAACCTCCATCATGGTTCTTCCCCTAACAGGGTTTCCACGCAAAAATCTTGGTGTTATGTGTGCTTCTGATGTGTTGATGATGTATGCTCTCATGGTTATTAATTAGATTTGAGAATAAGTTTAATAAGGTTTAAATTTCTATGACAACTGATTCACCCCCCATCTCAGTTGTTTGCCCCTGTGTTTCAAACAAGAATCTCCTGGAAATGATTCTAGAACACAATCCAAAGACAAAGATATCTCCTATGAAGAAGAATCCTCTAAATGCTGCTAAAAAATATCCACACTCATGTAAAACTGTAAAAAATGATCATGTAGAGAATGAACAAGAGAGTTAGAGTGTTCCCTTACAACAATTGAAGAAGGATCATCTCCATCAAAGAGAATATGAATGCAATCAATGGAGTCTCCCAAATTCAAAATGCGGGACTCACAAAAAACCTATAATGTTTGTCAAGGAGTCATCCAAAGTATCCATATTTGGAAGATAATGTATACCTGCTGCACTAAATCACAAGAAGCCAAAATTGTGGTAAAACAAGAATCATCAAATGCAACAATAAATGGAGGAGATGGAATGCAAGGCTCAAAAATAGGATCACATGTGAGAACACCCAAGTTCAAGTAACCAAAATTATCCTTAAAAGGATAGTCCACACTAGAAGTGTGATCATCATCCAAAGGGTCAAAGCCATCATTAGGAACAATGTCTAAAAAGGTATATAGTTGAGATGTATGATCAACTATCCTAGTAGCAATTACCACTTTGTTCTCCAAGTCTCTAATGATAATTGAATCAAGAGTGAATTCCACATTCCTCTTTGCTCCAGCATGAGTGATTTGATAGATATAAAGGGGATTGTTTTTCAAATGAGGTACACATAAGACATCATTGAAAGTTCCATCCCCAATATTAATAGATCCCCTCCTAATTACACTCATATAAGTATGATTACCCATCAAAATAGGTGGCATGGCACAAGTCTCAGAAGAAGAGAACATAGAATGTGAAGATGCCATATAATGAGAAGCTATTGAATCTAGAAACTACCTCCTTGATCCATGACCTATATAAGCACAAAGAGATTACCCTTTGTTCTTACTTTTACCATTAGCATGACTCTTTTCCTTATCAAGTTTTGTGTGTTTGGAAGATGAAGATGAAGTAGACATTCTAGGTAAATTGATTTTTCTTTTCATATGAGGATGTTTAAGTTCATCAAGGTCTTTCTTAGAACAATAATGTTCTTCATGTCCATCCTTCTTGTAATATGCACAAGTATGCTTCTCCTTTTTAGACGATTCCTCATAAGATTATTTTTTATGTTCTTTATGGAGTTAGATGTGCATTGCATGTTCTCATGATTTTTCTTTTTCTTCTCTTTTCCACTTGAAGACTATTAGATTTTTGAAAAACACACAAGACACAAGATCAAACAACAAATGAGAACACCTTTTGTGCATGAGAGTTGTAAATAATGATTTTCTATTTACTCAAAAAGAAAGAACTTACAAAATGAACCTCAAGAGAGATAATACAACGAAGGAGAGTGATTATAAGAGAAACCCCTAAATGCGAAAGGGATTAGATCATGGAAAGTGTCAACATCACATGCGATGAGACAAAATGATCTAATAATAACTCGAACTAAAAAAATTAAAAAAACACTCCTAAGTTTAGCTTAAGTTCATAAAGTGAAATTAGCCTACTAATCAATTAAAGATTAATTAATTATTAGCTAATGAATGATTAATTTAACACCCCCCTCAAGTGAAACTTAGGCAGTAGCTAAAAACCCTAAAAAATGAATGCATAAATTGAAAATAGTGCATGAATGGGTACCGACAAATAAGGCCTGGTGAGGTACCCCTGTACTTGAAAAATATACTCTCTCACAACTGGAGAATAGGAGAAAAAAACATGGTAAAAACCCCTCTCCAAAAGAGAGAAAGGTGAATTAAATACTAAGAAGCCTCTAAAACAATGTTCCAAAAATAATAGGAACATGAAGAACATCACTAAAGCATGAATAAGTTGTAGACAACTATCAAATGATGATTGCTATAATGTTGAAATGAAGAAACTCCTCTGAAATAAATGATGATTAAGATCCGAAAGACAATAATTTACATGAGTTCCCCCAACAAAAATACTCGAAAAAATGATCATATGGAAAATAAAGGCAAACATATGACGATTGAAGACACAAATGGTGTACACGAATCTACATGAGTGACCCCAATGGCACTACTTAAGGATGAAAAATGTAAGTAAAAAATACAAGTACAAATAGTCGAAAGAGTTTTGATCAAGTTGAAATGGAAGATAAACTCTAGAAATATGAATGCAAGAGTGTCTATACGATAAGTGCTTCATCTCACTGAAATGCATGTGTAACCAATCGTTGAATCTACCTAGTACATAGGAAAAAAAACTAGATACATAGATCACTCCAAAATGAAAACAAGGAAGCATTAGCACCAATAGTAGAAATCCCCCCATAATGCAAACAAGGGACACCCATGAAAAGTCCACTAAAATTGTGTGTCACCAAGAAGTGCATGTAGGAGAAAAAAGAACATTTGAACGTGCACATGAAAGTAACTGTAATTGATAAAGGGTGTGTGCACAAGGCACACACACATGAGGCATGAAATACTAGGATTTGATATTGTTATAGAAGGAACACTCACTTGACAAAGGTGTGATGGAAAAAAAAGGCACTACACAACTCTCACACAACACTTATAACATAGTGCAAGTAAAAAAGGCACAACATGATGTGCAAAATTCCCCAAAAAAGATACACTAGAGTGGCACTTTATCTCACTGCGTCTATAAAGAGAAAGTGCTTACAAAACATGTTTATAATGCCCAAATAGCACAAAATGTTGGAAATCCATGTAAAACAACCAAAAAAAGTCATCCCACACAAATAAAAAGTTTTCAAGAGTTAAAATGTCCAAGTAATTCACCAAAATGTAAAAACACAAAAAAATGAATAAAATATACCTAGATAAAAATCTAGAAAAGTGTATAGATAACTGTAAAGAGATCTGAAAGAGCTTTCCAATGTCCAAGTAAAACAACCAAACAGTACAAAATGTTGGAAATCCATGTAAAACAACCAAAAAAAGTCATCCCACACAAATAAAAAGTTTTCAAGAGTTAAAATGTCCAAGTAATTCACCAAAATGTAAAAACACAAAAAAATGAATAAAATATACCTAGATAAAAATCTAGAAAAGTGTATAGATAACTGTAAAGAGATCTGAAAGAGCTTTCCAATGTCCAAGTAAAACAACCAAACAGTACAAAATGTTGGAAATCCATGTAAAACAACCAAAAAAAGTCATCCCACACAAATAAAAAGTTTTCAAGAGTTAAAATGTCCAAGTAATTCACCAAAATGTAAAAACACAAAAAAATGAATAAAATATACCTAGATAAAAATCTAGAAAAGTGTATAGATAACTGTAAAGAGATCTGAAAGAGCTTTCCAATGCTACTAGAATCATGAAAAAAAAGAAATTGGTCAAAATTTGTGAGCTCGGTAGTGAAAAAAAACTTTTTAATTTGACAATTTATAGTATGCACCAACAACAAAAACTAGTGATGAGACCCACACCATTAAAAAATACGTGGAACCAAATTTTTGATGATATCATTTTTGCCCAATTTTGATATTGCACACCCATGTTATGAGCAAAAGAAAAAAACTACTCCTTTAGGACACAAAGGGGGCTTATAGGGGGCCTTACCTATGAGTGTACCATTAACATTAGCATGATATCAATAGAATATTTGGAGATATTCCCTATGATAAAAAAAAATTAGGTCCCCTACAAAATAAAAAATTGCTAAAATATACCCTTGAGATTTTTGTCAACAAAAATAAAGGTCATCGGGCTAATCAAAATGTGTGCTAAGAATCCTAAAGAACCCAAAACCATCACATGCTAGAAAAGTGTTTGTGGTGGCCGAGAAGGGTTTCATAGAGAGAGTGCTGAAAAAGTAATCAAGGCCATAGTTGACGGTGGGGAAAGCCCCTAGGCAACCAAATACTAGTTGACGACAGTTGTAAGGGTTGTCAAGCAGCTTAGTGTTGGCCACCGACGAAAATCCCTACTGTGTAAACCACATGGGACCTCACAAGGGCTTGCATGCAGGTACCCAAATAATATGCCCTCATTATTTTTTTCATTTAAAAAAAACCAAAAAGAACATTTAAAAAAATATTTTTTTTTAATAATTTTTTAAAAATCATTGTACTATGGTTGTACAGGCGTCGTACGATCCCTACAATTTTTTTTTTTGTCTCAAGATCTTTCGTCGATGAAATAGGGAAAATTTATAGTCAAAATTTGTCTGTTTGACCTCCAAAACGCAATGGTGAGCTTTATTTTGCTCCAACTTGCACCAAAAAATGTCCAAGTCCAAAACTTACAAAAATAATATGAAGATACCCTATTTGATGCACCTATAACCCTAGTTAAAACACCTTAAAATTAAGTAATGGGTTTGTTGAATCCATGCTTTGATGCCATGTTAGATTTGTGAAAAACAAACAAGATGCAAGATCAAACAACAAACGAGAACACCCTCCACACATGAGATTTGCAAATAATGATTTGTTATTTCCTAAAAAATAAATAACTTATAGAATGAACCTCAAGATAGATAATATAATGAAGGAGAGTGCTTATAAGAGAAAACCCTAAATGCGAAAGGGATTATATCATGACAAGTGTCAACATCACATGTGATGAGACAAAACGTTCTAATAATGGATCAAACTAATAAAATAAAAAGACATTCCTAAGTTCAACTTAAGTGCATAAAGTGAAATTATCCTAATAATCAATTAAAGATTAATTAATTATTAGCTAATGAATGATTACTCTAACAAATACTACTCATACTTTGCAATCAAGGCTTGGGATTTTGAATACTTCGAAGTGCCCATTTGAATAAGCTTATATTATCTCTAGTGAGTTGAATAGCAAAATCCTCAAAGGAAGGCAACTTAAACTCACTTCCCAAAGCATTCTTTGTAGCATAGAAAGTAGACAAAAAACATTGAATATTTAGGTCCTAGTTTTGAGAGAACACTTAGCACCAATTGTGTATCTAAATTTTCAATTTTAAACTCCTTCAATTGTGTTCTTAGTGACTTGAATTTGGTGATGAAGTCTTGTATGTTGTTAAAGGTACATGGATTGAGACTCATTAATTTATTCTCCAACAAATGCCCTTGAATTTCATCTATTTGTCCAAATAATTTTGAAAATTCACTCCACATAGCAATGGGTGTATCCAAGTTCTCAATGTAAAACATCTTAGGAGAGACATACAAGTACAAATAGCCAACAACTTCTTCACGACTATTCGACCACTTATTATTTCTAGCTTCATAATCTTTTGCTTCACCATCAATCCCATGAACCATCCTATACAACCTTTTAACTCTTAGTAATTTTTTCATTTCATATTTACATTTAGGATAGTTGAAAGATGTTAGAAATAGAATTGAAGATTGCTCCATGATGAAACAATAACTAAAAAACACAAATCAAGAGGAATTCAACCACAACCACAAGAAGATTCCCCCCAAATCCACTCAACCAAAGAACCCCCTAGAAATATATGAGCTTGACACTTTATAATTAGTGTGATTATAGATGCCACTTGTCAAAAACAACAAAGTGGTTTTGGTCTTAGTACATGCAAATGCCAAATTTTTCCATAGAATCAAAGTACATTTTTTTAAAAATTTGATAAAATGAGATAAATCTAATCAAACCAGTTCAAAGTAAAAAAAAATTGCACTTTAAAAAAACTACATGAAAAAATGTGAACATAGGAGCGACAATGAAGCCTTGAAAGTTCTTAAAATGAGAATGGATCAACAACATCTATGATGGGTCTAGATACCATAAAGATAAAATCACTACAAAAATCAACTATGGATGGTTGGATCATTGGTAATGGCATCATATTTATAATTATTTGCAATAGTCACATTGTTTGGCTTCTTCTCATGTTGTTGGGATGAAACATGTCAAGGAGGGATGGCATGTTATGTACCTAGGGGTATGATATTATAATGTATTTAGGTAGATTGTGATATTGACATATGATAAACATCCTTTAAGTTAGTCATATTAGGTCATGTGAATAACTTGTGGAATCAATTATATTAGGTCATAGGTAGGCCTTCATGGGAATTAATCCTTCATTATGTTATTAGGATGAGATATATATAAACGAGTTGATTATTATTGTAAGAATATGTGTTGAGTATGACTTGTTGAAGATATAGCATGAAGTTCTTCTTCCATAAGAAGTTTGTATGATGTTACCCTACCTCAAGGGTCTATATTAGGGAATCTTGGCCGATGTACATCTTATGTGGTGCATGATCTATCTTCTACATTATGTTATTGTAATTATTATGTGTGGATCTTGTCATTTTTCCAATTCTACTATCCATTTTTTAATCTCCTCTTTCTACTATTGCAATATTTGTTTCCTAGTTTATCTCTCTACTATTGATTCCCAACTCATCTTCATGATACTGATATAAATCTATAACATTGAACACTAGTGATAGACCCAAAATTTTAGGCAACTCCACCTCAGATATATTATTATAATCAAAATGTCTCATAATTATAGAGAACCAAAAATTCATCTTCACCTTGTATGTTTTAGATAGAAACCTTTCCTTCTTGAGCTACATCGTCACTTCATCTCCTACTAAAATAATCTTATCTTTTATTTTTTCATCAAACTTTTCTTTGTACCCATAATTCATTTTCTCCAACCGATTCTTGACATCCTCATGTATTTTCTTCATGTTGTTCACAATTTTTTCTAATTTTGTACTCCTTTTTTGTTTTTTACTAATGTGCCAACTTTAAAATATTTCTTAGAATACCTCCATATTCTACCAAAAAATATTTTTTCTTTTACTCTTATTCATTGAATTATTATGTCCAAACTTTGTTTGTTCTAATACCACATCCCAATTGTTCTTCTCTCTCTTTCCAAACATCTCAATAGAAAACCCAAAAATCTATTCACCACTTCTATTTGTTCATCCATTTGTTGGTGACATGTTGAGAAAATGTAATACTGTCTTCATGTTATTCTGCAATAGATTTTAAAAGGTTCCAACAAAATTAGTATCTTTACCTAAAAATATACTTCTTGGGAATCCATACAATCCTACAATTTTTCTAAAAAATAAGTTAGCTATATGTGTTGCACCATTTGTCTTCTATCTATCAACCAAAAAATATGTAAAATCATGACCTCTTTGGGTCCTTGGTAACCCTAACACAAAATCTATACTTATTTCCTCCCATGATTTTTCTAAAATTATTAATAGTTTGTAAACCTAACATTTCAACTACTCCCTTTTACAACTTGATAAATCCTATAACCTCAAACATGATTTTTTACATCCCTATACAATTATGAAAAAAACAGTTCTTACCAATGCCACTATCTTGTCTGCTCCAAAGTGTCCTACTAATCCACCACTATTCTTCTCCTTGATCAAATTCTCTTTCATTAAACTTCTAGGAATACACAACTAAATTAATTTGAACAACATATTAGTCGAAATAAAATAATCAATCCACTTATGTCCATAATTATTGGTTCTTTACACGATTTCCATGTTTTTTGCAAAATTAGAATCAACTTCATTTAAATGCTTCAATCCATCAAATCCTACTACTACTCTCATACATGTTATAAAATCCTATCTTTTACTCAACAAATCTACAACCTTATTTTACTTATCACTCTTATGTTTAAATGTAAAATTATAACTTTACATGAACTCTACCCATCTCACATGTTCTTAATTCAACTTACTATGGTTGTTCAAATATTGTAATGATTTGTATACAACACAAATTATTTTGGCAACAAGTAATGTCTCCATTTTTTAATGCTTGGGTTATGATAAAATTATTAATTAGAGTATCCCTTTCTTGAATCATTAAACTTATAATTGAAATAAGCTATTGATCTACCTTCTTGGGTGAATACTACTATACACTTCCACTTACATCACAATCTACTTGAAACAATTTGTTAAAATTTAGCAAGAATAGAATTGACTATTCAATCACCTTCTATTTTAGTAATTTTAAATATTATTTTTTAATGCCTACTTAAATTCCTTCTTGTCTCCCCCATAGTCTTAGTTATTGGTGCATAAATGTCACTGAATTTTTTAATGAAATTCCTATAGAAACTAGTTAACCCATGATTGCATCAGATTGTCAAATTAAGGATTTATGCTTGTAAACAAAGTACCAAGTTCTATGAGGTAGTTTATAGGATTGATTGTAATTGGATCACCAACCTTGAGGTATTTTACATCACATCCAAGGACAAGATGCCTTCGTGAAGAGGAAAAAATATTGTTAATGTCACTAGAAAGATGAGAGAAATGCTAGAGATGATGAGAGTTGTTGGATGTTGTAAAAGAAGATAGAGAAAGAGGTAATAAACCTATAAATTATGAAAATTATGGTGAGAAATATGAAAGAAGAGAAAATGTACCATTTTCCAAATAAGATATAGAAGATTAAGAGGGAGAAGAAATAGATAAACTAAAAATGTTGAAAGTTATCTTTGAAATCGACAAGAGACTAAAGTTATATTTCTATCTATTATGGAAATTTGAATGCTGCAAAATTGATTGATTGGATAGCCTAGAAGGATATATTGAGTACAAAGAAATCATAGGTCCTAAAAAGTAATTTGAAAGGACATGATTTTATTTGGCTAAAAGAAATACAAAAAAATAGAAGAGGGAAGGGAAATATATAAAAATAAAACTTGATGGTGATAGGACTAAAGACTAAATTCATACCTACTAATTATGAGTTAGAATTATTGAAAGGATTGCAAAAATTGAGATAGAAGGAGAAGATTTCAAACAAATACACCAAATTTTCTTACAAGATGATAATTAGGACTAAACATAGTGAAAAAAAAAAAAGGAAAATGTTGCAAGGTTCTTGTATTAAAAGGTGCCATCCAAGAAGAGTTGAGAATGGTGAAATTGTAGATCGTAGAAAAATTTGGGAAAGGTGCAACAGATGAAAATGAAGATGGAAAAGAGTCTAAAGAAGGAGAAGTGCCTATAGTGTGTGCAGATTGTTATACTAATGTAGTGCACTATGGTGATGAAGTTGTTGCAAAAGCAACCGAGGTAATGGTTGCATTTTCTTATTTTAAAGCTGATGAATATGTTGAAAATTTGTATTATAATGATGAAGATGAAGACATAGACGGTGGTACCGAGGCATATGAACACAAACTAGAATTTTGGAACCTAGAAGTTGAGAAGATGCTAAGTAAGAGACGGTGCAAGAGGAGGAATAAATTATCTAGGGAAAGTCAAGAATGTAGAACATATCAGATTTTTAGGTTGAAGGAGCCCAAGATGGAAGACATTGACGAATTCGCAGATCCCATCTCAGATGGAACTGAGATTTTTCTTTCCTTGGGAATATGGTGCAAGAGCACCCTCATGGTCAGCATGTTCAAACTTTGGGTTTTTTCTTATTTTGTGTTGTTTCATGTAAATAAGGTCATTTTGGACCATTAATGATCATTTGGAGTCATTTTTGAAAGTTTGGGGTCATTTGGATAAAAGATGTAAAACTTGCACAAAGTTGTCAAGCAACTTTGCAAAAAGTGTCAAAATGTCATTTTGGTTAATAGATTGGTTAAAGGGGTTGGTTGGATGAAAGGAACTGATTGTAATGGAATAAATAGGCCTTGTAAACTCGACCCAAAATTTTGGTGAAGTTGGAATGAAGATTTGAATCATTTTTGGGGCAATTTTCTTGTGGTTTTCCTACAAATTTGTTGTTATTTTGCTTAGTACGGATTTGTACGGTCCTGAAATTTATATGTGGATGGAAAGATAATTGTATTAATTTTTTTTTTTCTTACTAGTTCTAAAGAAAATATTGTTTGATTGGTCTACCATGTCAATCTTCCTAACAACCCTATTTAGGAACTAGAGTTTCGAGCAGATAAGAAAAAAATCATATATTTTTATTCCACTGTAAAAAAATGATAAAAATTGGTGAAAATTTATGTTTTTACATTTTCTAAAAACCATTTAAAGGGAAAAAGATTCATTTAGTCATTTGCATGAGTTATGGTAGACTGTGTGTCTCATTTTGCTTGAAAATAGTAAAAAAAAACCTAGTTTTCTTGATGTTTGAACAAATGTATGCATATTTTATTTATGGTTGGAGTTGGGATCAATGAAATGTATTGTGGAAGGCCTGTACAATCCAATATTTTCAATTTTTATGTTGTTCTCTTTGTTAAGTTCCCATTAGGCCATTATAGCAATGTTCTCAAGATGACTTAGGTTGCATTTTGACATTGTTGATGATGGATCATTGTTCAAGTTGTGTCAAGTTGGTTTAGTTGACTCCTTTTTCTCTGCATCAAAAATGGAAAAAAATAATTTTTGGGCTATAGGATTAGTTTTAGGTCAAATTTTTATCAATTTAACAAAACCTCGTTCGAGATATGCCCATGGCATAGATCTCTTCAATTACTTCAATTTAAAAAAAAAAGCTCAATCATCCCACTAGATCAAAATTTATGACCCCTAAAAGTTTGTGTAGGAAATATAAAATTTTTTTGGACACATAAAAAAGTTGTAAAGGGGATTTTTACACCTACTGAACAACCTATGATGTGTATTATGAAATATCATAAGGAATATTTGATTAAGGTATAATCTGGGTGCCACTTTTGGGTGGTTTTCGCTCATGGATTTCAAAATACCATTTGATGGTTTCAAGTTTTGTATCTCCTATATATTAGGTGCTTGATATGGAGGTAGTGTGTAGAATTTTGTAGATCCTATTTAAGTTGTAATAATTCCTCCAAATATTCAGTTGTTGGTACTCTTGTGAAGCCTTTCTTTACAACTATATTGTAATTATGTTTTACTAAATAATACATTGAGCTACTTTGGAGTGGGGTTTTTCTCCTGAAAGGGTTTTCCTCATGTACACATGTGTTATTGTATTTATTATTTATTTTATGTTAATTGTGTTTTTTTATTTCTACAATTGTTAAAACATTAAAATTCACATAATACTCATAATTATAGTGTAGGAAGCATTTCTATGTACCTTGATTCTTTTCATTTGGTATCAGAGCTTGATCACCTTAAATGCTAGGTGTTGGGTAGAGGGTTTTTTATACTAATATTGATTTGAGTGGGAGCTTGTATAGATATATTTTTGATCTTATTGTAGGAAGAGATGGAAAGAACATCAAGGATAGAGATGGAGAAGTTCTCAAGAACAAAATTTTAGTTGTAGAAGCTCAAGATGGAGGATGTGATCATAGATTGAGAGCTATGGGTTGTAGTATTTAAATCCAAACCTATAATTACATCACAAGAATATGGGGACAAGATAGATAGAAAGGTGAAGGGTCTTATTAGTCTTAGTTTGGTTGATTCACTATTATTGAATGTGCATGAAGATTATACCATAACAAATATTTAGAAGTTTGGAGAAATTATTCAAGCTAAATCCATAGTGAATAAGTTTTTTCTAAGAAATAAGTTGTATATCCTCATGATAGAGGATGGTGGGTCTTTGGTTGAAGGTCTAAATTCCTTTAGTATGATAGTTACCCAGTTGCACTCTGTGGTAATAAAAATAGAAGAGGAAGATCAATGTATGAATTTGATGTGTTCTTTACCAAATTCACGAGACCACCTTGTTATGAACATTAGGAGCACTACTGCCAAGTTCAAGATGAAAAAAATGGTTACATCCTTGCTTTCAGATGAAATTAGAATAAAGAGTTTTGAATTGGCTAAGAAGGTACTAGAGGTTCATGGAAGATTCAAAGACAAAGGTAAGAGGACAAGAAGCAAGATAAGTTTTTATCCAAATCACATGAGAGATCCAAATCTCTTGGTTAGTTCAAGCTAAAATATTGGAATTGTGGAAAAACCAAAAATATAAGAAGAGGTTATAAGGAGGATACAGGGAAGAAGGAAAATGTAGATTTTGACATGCCGAGTTTAAGAGATCCTCCTACGATGCAGGTGATGCTTTTTTCACTTCCTTGGTTACTCATGCATCAGAAGGTGCATGGTTAATAAAATATGGCGCCTCTTTCCACATGAACTCACATCGAGGTTGGTTTACAAATACGAAGAATATGATGGTGGGAAGGTGTACCTAGGAGACGATTCTCATATGAAGATTGTCCGTTGTGGTAGAGTCTTGATTTAATTTGTTGATGAATGAGTAAGGGGGATCAATGGTATACTACATATCCTTGGTTTGGCACAAAACCTAATTTTTGTAATTAAATTGAATGATGTAGGTGTGTAGGTTGTTTTCTTGAGTGGAGGGTGCAAGATGGTTAGATGATCTATGGTTTTTGCTAAGGGTGTTCGGATTAACACTTTGTTTTAGCTAGATGCATGCATAGTTCAATGTAATAGTTATTTAATTATTTTAGTGAAGACATCTATAGAATCTTCATTTTCACCAATGGAACCAACAACCAAAAGGTATTTTTTTCTACTTCTCATGGTCATTATTTCTAGGTACCTAAGGGTGCTCATGCATTGGAGACTAAGTGGTCAACAAAGAAATAATGTTATGGTACCAAAGGATAGGTCATATAGGTGAGAAGGGTTTAAGGACCCTAAAAAATAAAAACCTTGTTGAGGGGCTAAATGATTTTAATATTGAATTTTATTTATGTGAACATTGCACATATGGGAAACAAAACCATGTTAAGTTTTACTCTATTTCTCTTAAATCTTCTAGGGTGTTAGATTTAATCCATTATGATGTACTTGGTCTTATTAATGCTCCTTTGGTTTCTAAATTTTTATTTTATGTTTTTCATTGAAGATTATAGTAGGACATGTGAATATTTCTTTAGAAGTGAATTTTAAAGTATCCAATCATTTAAAAGAGTTTAAGGCTCTTGTAGAAAATTAGAATTGTAGGAAGATTAAGACTTTTAAGATTAATAATGGTGGTGAGTTTTTTTCAATAGATTTTGTAAGGAACACGGGATAGAAAGACATAATAAAACTCTAGAAATAATGGAGTTGTAGAAAGAATGAATAGGATACTGATGTAGAGGGCTAGGAGAATGTTGAGTGGGGTTTGCCTAGATTTTTTTTTTTGGGTAGATGTAGCTGCCACAACTTTCTACTTGGTTAATAGGTCTCCTACATTAGTTGTTGTTGATAAGACACCTATGGAGATTTGGTTTGGAAAAAATCCCTCATTGAGACATCTTCAAGTCTTTGGTTACGGGGCATATGCACATGTACCTAGATAGAAGTAGTCAAAATTGAAGAAAAAGGTTGTAAAATGCATCTTAATTAGCTATGGTGTTGGTGTGAAATGTAACGCCTCGCCACACAACCTTAGAGGAAGTTGCAATTAACTAAACAAATGAACTAATTTTTTTGATTGTTTAAGAACAATTAATATGCAAGTTCACTACACATTGCAACAACCTCTAAGGTTACGAGACCGAGATTACATAATTACCCACGAACAACATTAATGAATGGAAACCACAACATTAATCACTTAAGAAAATAAGAACACATACATTCCATACAAGATAAATTACAACATAAAAGTAAAAGATACCATAAGATCCCAAGGTACAATAAGGTTACAACTCTCATTCCCAGAATGAGGTAAATCCAAAGCATGATTACATATTACAACTTCCACCTCGATTACAAAGAGGGGTAAAAAATTACAAGATTAACAGAATTGAATAAAGCACGAAATGAAAACTGTATCCCACAAGTTCTCCATCTGGAAATCTCGTCAATACGAACAAGAAGAAATCCCAACGGAGTAAGGTGCACACCACCCAACCAAGTGGAACCCAAAGGCCCACCCCCCGTGCTAGGAGATAGTAGCAAGGATTTTTAGACAAGACCAACTACCTCTAAACACAGGCTAAATCATAACGGAACCAAACTGACACAACCAATCACATGTACCACACAAGTACAACTCAAGTTCAACGTACGTACAACTCAAACACATCACAAGTACAACTCAAGTACAACTCTAACATGGTTACATTACTTCCAAAAATAACAAATCAGGTATGTTATGAAAACCATACACACAACAATCAAGTACCAACTACAAGTACACCATAACATCACTGGCATGGATTACATTGCTTTCGTTATCACTCGAATAAACTACCTCCAAAGGTTACCCAGTTTACCTCTCACGACTCTGGCCCCTAACGAAAGTCATTCTTCTACTTGACAACACACCAGACATAATCGATCACAACGGAAACCCAATTGCGTACAAACAAGACATCACGACCACTCCAACTCTAGGAGGAAACATAAAAAGAACTCACTCCAACTCTGGAGGTAACAATGATATCAACGCCACTCCTTACAAGGAGCCACAAATCACATAATCCACTCCTTTCACAGGAGGCACCAAACATCCCTGTTCGTGGAAATCGGGTAATAACATTGACATAACCTCAAGCACAAACCTAGGGAATTATCAAACAGTTGACCTCACAAAGCGACAACCCCCAAACCTCTAGGGCCCTCTGGAAGACTTACATATTCCTGACACTTAACCCCTTTCTCAAAACATGAACACAGAGGGAATAATCACTAAGGAAAATGCTAGGAAAATAACTAATTTTGGATATATTAAATCCACTTCCCATAAATATTAATTTCACAGTAAAGAAAACAATTGCCTTAACAAAATAATTAAATAAAATAATTCATTGCCTTTCTAATTACTAAGATGAGAAAAACTAACTTCAATAAACAATTCATATCCACGATTACTTTTAATCACAACTTAAATCCACTGCCTTTAATAAGGTTCAATAGTTTATTGTATCAATTAAACTAATTTAATATCATCTCTTTTAGATACATGATAAAATTTTAAACCAAATATTTAATCCTTAATTGTGAAAAATACCAATAAAATAAAGTGGTTACTTTCGCGATTCAGAACATATCGCTTTAACAAAAACATTGTTTCCTCTTTTCAACATAATCATTTTAAAACGAATAACTTAACTTAATGAACATATTATTTAAAGCCAAATATACTGTTTCAACAGATATATTATTTAAATTAAATTCAATAATTCAACTAGGAATACAATATTTCCATTTCCTCAATTAACTTAACTCATGCCATTTTCTAAAAAAAATCAACAATTTTGATATATGTATATGTTTAAATGCGAATATATACATCTAATAAAATTTAATCAATCAACTATATATAAATATATATAAAATAATCAATATACATACATACATACATATATATATATATATATATATATATATATATATATATATATATATATATATATATATATATATATATATATATAGAGGAAGAGATTTATATGAAATAACCATAACACTACATTTAGAAAGGTAAAGAAAATGTGCTTTGTAAGTTGAGAAAGTATTTTGTATGGTCTTAAGAAATTTCCTAGGATTTGGTACCAAATTTTTTTTTCTTTCATGTTAATCCTGGGATTTATAAGATCCAAATTAGATCATTGCATCTATTCTAAGATGGAAGCTGATTGTATTCTCATTATTGCATTATATGTTGATATTTTTTGATAATGGAAAAAGTTTGATTTGTGATTTGAAGTGTCATATTTAAACATAGTTTGAGATGAAGGAATTAGGGGTATCTTGATACATCTTGTGTATGGAGATCAAAAGAGATAGAGTAAACATAAAAATTTGGTTGGGTCAAAGTAAGCATGTGAAGCCAATAACATAAAGGTTTAAAATGATAGATTACAAGCTATTATGTATTCTAGTTACTATAAGAACAAAGTATCCTTTGAGTAGTGTCCAACCTCTCCTAGTGAGATGGAGGGTATGAGAAAATTACCTTATGCTAGTGTAGTTGGGAGTTTAATTATACTAGGTTTGTACAAGACCAAACATTTCCCAAGTAGTAGGAGGACGTCCTTAGTCATTTTATGGCTAATATTGGATAGGAACATTGGGATGCAAAGAAGAGGGTTTTTATGTATTTCCAAAATACCTCTTAGTATTCCTTATGCTATCATGGTAATCCTATAGGGGACATAAATTTTATTTATATTCATGGATTTTTAGATTCAGATTGGGCTTGAGATATTGACAATAGAAGATCCACTAGTGGTTATGTTTTCACAATGTTTGGTGGTGCAATCAGTTGGATGAGTAAGTGTTGGGTTGTGGTTTCTTTTTCCACTACAAAAGTAGAGTAAATGGAAGAAACTTATTCTTGTAAGGAATCCATCTAGCTTAAGTTATTATGTTCAAATGTTGGGCTAGAGGTAAGAGCCATTATAGTTCATTGTGATAGTCAAAGTGCCATATGTTTGATAAAGAACCCAACCTTGAAGACAAATAATATTGATGTCTAGTAATATTTTGTTAGAGATATGGTAGAGGATGGGAGGGTGATGCTAGAATAATTTGACACTTTGAAGAATTGTGAAGATGCACTGACAAAGTCGGTGAGCATAAGATTTTTTAGGTGGTGTTATAAGTTTATGGGCCTCTTAGCCCCTACAAATTAAATAATGGTCTTGATACTCCCTTTTCTCTTACAAGGTGTTTGAAAAGTGGAAGAATTTTGGGAAAGGTGTTTTAACCTTGATCCTAAATTTAATATTATAAAAGGTGCAATTTTTGGGTATAAAATGGAAAAAAACTAAATGTCTAGTCTATATGCTTAGTTTTAGGCCAAAATAAAAATTCTTAGTTGCTTAGCACCACCTTTTGGTGGTGAATGTTGCATAGATCTCTTCAAGTGCTTCAATTTACAAAAAATGGGGCTTAATATGCCAAAAGGGTTTTTTCCCACATACATCTATGTTATGGTATTTTTTTAGTTTTTTAAATTTGTCTCTACTTTATGTAATTGTTAAAATATTGAAATCTGCACAATAATCTCTTTAGAATATTAGTCTAGGAAGAATTTTTGCATACCATACTTCCTTCTAGAAGAAGTATACCAATTTACATTAAAGGTAGAAGAAAAGCTAAACAAAAAAATTGAGATAAAACAAATTGATAGAGAGGAAGATGAGGAATATTTCCATGAGGATTCTTTCAAAATAGTGAAAAAATACCATATACAAAGGAGGTTGAAGCAAGAGGAAGTGGTAGTAGACACCATAATGATAAAGAAGGTAGTAATTGATACCATAATGAGACAAATTCTTGTAGTTTATAGCACAATGATAGAATTGAAGGTTATCAAAGACATAGAGGTAGATATAAAAAGTTGGAAAAATAACTTCAAGAGGAATTTGTTTTAGATGTTGAATGAGAGTCCATAGAGAATTTGAATATTCATATAGTCAAGGAGGTATTGATAGGAGAATCACATGTCTTTATGAAGTGTCCAAAGGATTAAGAGTCACTAATCTTGAAAAGAGTTTTGCTAAAACAAGATATTGTGAAAAAAGAACCAACGTAGAGGAAGACATTATTTAGGGTAGTATGTAAGATTAAAATTAAGTGTTGTAAAGTTAAAATTGATAGTGTAAGTACATATTATCTAGTATCAGAGGAAATTATTAACAAGTTAAAATTGAAGAGATTAGAACACCTTAGTCCTTATAGAATCTCACAGTTGAAGGAAGAGCATAAGGTTTTGGTAAGAGAACAATATTTGGTGAAATTTAAGATGGAAATATCATGATGAAATTTTGTGTGATATTATGACAATGGATGTATGCCATTTATTTTGGGTAGACCATGACAATGTAATAAAAAATCTATGCATTGTGGGAGAGAAAATACTTAAATTGTGTACAAGATGGAAGGAAATACACTTTAGTACCATTGAAGGAGAAAGAAAAATAAGTTTGCATAACATTTGAATCTATTTGATGGATGGGAAGAAATTATTAGATGGTCTAAGACATGAGAAGATGCATTTTGTTTTCCCATAATTTGTAGCTCTACAAGTGGAAGAGAATCGCCACAACTAGAAAATTTAAAATTATTGATAGAATACAAGGACATCATATTTAAAAATTTGTGAGATGGATCACCATTGGTAAGGATCATCAATCACCATATGGACTTAGTTCTAGGATCAAGTGTGCTAAATAAGGAAACACATGGAGTGCAACCAATAGAAAATGAAAAATTGAATCAACAAGCACAAGATTAATTAAAGAAGACTTTGATCAAAGGAAGTTTAAATCCATGTGTAGTACTCATAATACTAGCACCACAGAAAGGAGGTGAATAGAGAACATGTATATAATGTAAGACAATAAAAAGATAAGGTGAAAGTTTACAACCGCATCCCAGTTTTATAAATGAAATGACTAGCACAAATATAATATTTCAACTTGGGCTATCTAAAAGTGATGTGCATGTTTTTAGTTTTAAAATGATATACACTAATGAAATATGAAACTCTCAATGTAGTTTATTTTTATAATTTTTTATTTAAATAAATAAATAATTGGATATACTTTTTTTATAAATTCAAGAGAAAATTTTTAGTTGTTGAAATTTTTCAAAAAGTAACGTTGATGGGACAAAGCTCTTAATATATAGTAAAAAAATTCTTAGATTTTTTTTCAATTAGTTAAATATATCTAGTGCATGAATTGTTTTATGAATATTTAATTTTAATAAATTTTAAAGTCAAATTTACTAAAATATCATAGTTCTAATGGGATGTAACATTTTTAAAAACTATTTATCATAAAACATAATAAATTATACCCTTTTGGAGAGGATTCTCTCCTCTAGTGCATCATTTTTTTAATTTTTAAAATATGATTTACTATATAATTTTAAATTTTTAATCAAATTTATGTTTGATTTATTGGCAACACAAGGGCAGACAACTGAGAGGGGGGGGGGGGTGAATCACTTGTCACAAAATTTTAAACTTATTAACCTTTAATCTCAGATCCGATTAATAACAGTGAAAGCATGAATCAACAACACATCAAAAACACACATAACACCAAGATTTTTGCATGCAAACCCTGTTAGGGAAAAAACCATGTTGGAGGTTAATCCACAAGTTATACCTTGTTAAAAGTATAAGAAAAATGAGTAAGGAATGCACATGCATTCAGGCACACTGCCTAGAGCTCACTACTCAAAGGAAGGATCACTGTATTACATAAAACATTCAGATTAAATCCATATGAAGAAATTGAACTGAGAAAGTAGCATTTGCTAATGCCTGAGTACAGTTCTAATTAAGCACATGAACACTTCTTCACACTCTGCTCTACTTTCAAATGATCTGAGCCTTATTTGCATATAGCACACACACACTTCACACCTCATTACATCTCAAATGAGAAAAAAATTGCTTATATATATCCGCAACAAGAAATTGCATTGCTTCATGTCGTATTCAACAAAATAATAGAATGAATGCAAATTGTCGGCCCAAAACAATAAAAATTATTAGTGTGCATCCAACAAGGTTGGCCACAACATAGTAGAGACCTAAAAAAATTTCCTTGAACATGAAACACCCTCAATTAATTTTCCTTGAAGATCCACAACATGCTACAAGCACTCTGTCAGCCATGAACATGAAAAACATGAACACACAAGAGAAAATCTTGGATCGCGAGCACAATGATCAATGCGAACATGCAACATAGATAGAACATGATCTATAAACATCCACAAACACTTCAGGAATGTACACAACAACTCAGATTTCCAGAAACACATTATCTTCTTCCATGAACACCAATTACATTAGCAGAACAATTGTCAGAACACATAAACTTAAATATCTTTCTCAAATCTTCATGTGCACCTCTAAAACTTATAGAGTAGAAACTAGATAGGTTTGAAAACAAACCCTTTAATAAGAAACTCCTCATCATCAACATACTAAACTTTCCAACACATTGATCTTTATTGCTTCATAGACAACCTGTAACATATTTTATTACAATTTTCTCAATATCCTCGACATATACAGTCTTAAAGACATTAATGCTAATAGTGTTGACATCAATGAAAACCACATATCAGCAATACAACCACAACATCCAAAATGATTATTATGATCTTATTTTACTTAATAATAAAACTAATTGAAATATCAAAAAAATATTGTTGGATTCTAGGTTTCAATCTCTACCAAAGAGTATTTTAGACTTTCATGAAAATACCCTTGGTTGGAGAAAGATGGGAGTTAAAAGTTCAACTTTATTCAATTTGTCTCAAAATAGGTATTATGCTACCACATGGACTGCTAACTAGAAAATTTTGATTGAAACCTCAATGGAAATAGTTTCGATCAAAACCTTCTATATAAATTAATATCTATATTAATTTTAATTTTATGTCAAGTTTATTTTTTAATCTTTGTGCCACGTAGGAGCTAAATGTTTTTGGTTGAAATAATTTTTCCTCAAATAGTTTCAGACAAAACTATTTTTCTTGAAATTATTATTTTGGTCAAAAGTATGACACAGTTCTAGAATTTCACCTAATGAAAATAAAGTATAGGTTCCCAATGCCAAGGATGGATGATATAATTAATTGTTGAGTTGTGAAAAATATTTCACTAAGATTGATTTAAAGAGTGGTCATCACCAATTAGAATTAAAGTGGGAGATGAATGAAAGACTAAATTTAAGACACAAGAAGGACTGTGTAAGCGGTTGGTTATGCCCTTTGGGTTGACTAATGAATGCATCACATTAACGAGGTTGATGAATGAAGTGTTTAAGAAATGTTTGGGCAAGTTTGTGATTATTTACTTAAATAATATTTTAATTTTTAGTAAGACTAAGAAGGAACACCTAGAACATATTAGATTAGTGTTGCAAAGGTTGAGAGAAGCTAAATTTCTAAACAATGTGAAGTATTAGGTATAGTTCTTAGATGATTACATTATCCTTGCACATTGTACTAATTTAATTTAATTTAGAATAGATGTTATTAAAACTTGTTTTCCCTTTTCATTCTTTAGTATTAGGTATAGTTTCTAAATGTGTTGACTGACTCTATTTGTCAAGAAATTTTTTCACGATGGTTATCTATTCAAACTTGCTCTTCAAATACTAAGATATATTCTATTATGAAAAATATATATTTAAAATAAATACACTTATCAAAATAATTCAATAGAAAATTTGATGGTCTACCTAAAATCTCCCCTTTCATATGATACAATCTTCCTAAAACTTTGATTTTATTTTAAGACCAAAATAATTAAATATAACCATATAACCATTAGATTTAGACCTTGCTTAAATAGAGTTATATTAGCACACTTGACTTAAATTTAAATATTCTTCTAGGATTGGAAGACCTAGAAAATTTTCTTGTCACAATGTAACTATGAGTTCAAATAAATATATAGTTGGAAGCATCAATTATTTCTCACACTCTTAGTGGTTGATAATTCTATAAAGAATTACAAGAAACTTGCATGAATTCTTCACTAAAAGGAAATCATACCTAGATATGGTGAAGTCTTTGGAATTTTTTTCTAATCGAGCTATATATTTGGCAAGTCACATGGTAACTATTTCAAAATTTATTTTGTAGAATTAAAGTCTTGTCTTTTTGGTTATGTAGATCAAATTTATTATGAGAAGGACTTCAATAAAGGGATAAAATTGACAATTGAAAATTGACCTTGGTTGTCACATAGATTTTTTATGATAGTTATCCATTAAATATTTTCATATATATACAACTATATTTATGATTTGATTGAAGTTTCCCCTTTCATGTGATATAATCTTCATAATTTTTTTGAGTATTTTACAAAAAATCTATGAATAGTCATTAAATTTAATTCTTGACCAATGAGATCCACTTTGAAGAATAACCATAATGAAATTAATATTAGGTTCACATAGCTATCACCAGTTAGGAGTTGAAATCTTGATTGTAAAATTTATTCTTTGCCTTCTATAAAAATAATTTCCCCACTATCTACCTTTAATATTCTAAGAAGTATAATGAAATCTCAAAAAATGAACCATTTGTTGCATATGACTCTCCTAATCCTCTAAATTTACAAAAATTGAATCATATCAAATTTAAATAATTTTTCATATTTTACAAGAAATAGTTTCATGAATCCTATTGATCATGTATAAGGTATAGTTAATCTATGTGTAATATACTACATTGTAGCTCCTAATGTTTCCGTTATCACTTACTATATTTTTCAAAGGAAAGGAGTTTGAATAGGGTTTATAAATCTACCACTTGCATATGTATCTAATTGGAATGAGCTTGGTAATTTTATTTTAAATAACTCAATAAAAAGGGAGACACCATATCATTAATGGAAAGCTTACTAGAATAAAGAGAACCCTTGTGGAATGTATTCTAGAATTAAATATTACATTTATGAATCCTTGGGAGAGAATATGAAAAAATTCATCCCCTTCCTAGCATTTATTTTTAAATATATTTTCTCATAGCTTTCAACCCTAAAAATTTACATGATTCAATAAAAGGGTGGTAGAAACTTACCATATTCTTATGAAATCGTAATGGAAGATAAGAATATCCTTATTCATCTTAGTTAGATTTATCCTATAACTGTGATGCCTCTTTTTGTATAAATATCCATCCCTAAAAATATATAACATATTCTCTACCTCCAATTATCAATATTCTACCAAATATTCCTACTATTGTAGATATCAATGGTCAACCAAGGTACAACTATTAAAAAATTGAATTACTAAGTACTAATGGCCTAGATGAGATTAAGAATATGATGATGGTTTTGTTCATTGATTTGTTGGATTTGAAATGAAAAATTACCATTAACTATAATAGGTTATAAAATTGCAATAGCTAGAATAAGGGCTACATACCCAAACATGACATGCCATGATTAGAGTTAAATATTATGGATTTGAATAGATATAATTGTTCTCCCTAAACACCATAGACCATTATTGTACCACTATAAATTATTCAGGGAATTTCCTATTCTAGGCTCATAATGAAGAATCTAGACTATCTTAAGCCATAGTGATTGTAGTACTAATATAGAATAATATAGTAGAGGAATAAAACTTTTGGTGTTTCTATTGTAAGGATATCAAATGATTGTAAAAATTATATAGTTGATTAAGAATAAGTATTTGTAACCAAACTATATTATACTATTTTTTTGGAGAGGTAATGGAAGCTCATAATTTGTAAACAAATGATAAAAATGATGCCATGACTTATTAGAAGTTAGATTTGTATTGTAAATTCAAAGTCTCACTAGTTAATGACATATTAAGTAAAGCTTGATTACTTCACAAGGGATAAGAAGAGATATTTATGTTGGCAGTGGTTGCCATTGATGTCAAAAATTAAGGAGATGTTACATATGTTTGGGAAGATAGTTGCATTATTGGTTGGCATTGGTTGTCATTGTTGATGATGGTTTGTTGTTGAATTTAATGGTTGGATGTCATGTAAATAAGTAATATGTATTGTTTTTGTTAGTAGAGTTGTTTTCATGATGATATATTAAGATGAGGACTAGAAGTGATGTTGATGGTGAAGAGATGTTGTTGATGATCTATAGTATGTTGTATGTTATTTCTTGATGTTTTTGATGAAGCATATGTTGTTGAAAGAAAGTTCCATCCTCTGCAAGTTGTTTAAAGTTTCTATTCTTGGAAGTTGTTGAGAAGACTATTTTGGAGAATGTTTTGCATTCCTCAGATGTTGTAGATATAATATTGTGATTTGGGATTCCATATTTGTGATCTATGGAAATTTCACTCTTATCTTTTCAATTCACCAATGTTGTTGAGGAGGTTTATGTTAATTGTAGAAGGTTGGAGTGTTGTGGTTGTCTAGAATGGTCCAAAAAATGATCCACATTTCTTTGTATTGATGTTTCTACTCTAGTGGCTTGGTGAATGTGCTCCCAATGTTTGTGTAGTGTCTCATTTAAAATTTTATGTTTTGAAGTGGTCCGCAAGTTGATTTGCTAATGTTATATCTCATGGTTGTGTAGTGTCTCATTTAAAATATCTTGATCAAACTTCACCATTATACACATCTTTTCATAAAATAAATTAGAAAAATACTTCTATTTAGGACAAATTATGTTGGTCATACATGTGCATGTTTTGGATCATAACATACGACTTTAAAAAAAACATTTTTGTACATACAATAAAAATAACTTTTATCATCTAGATATTATAATTAATTACATATTTGAAAACGAAACATAAAATCTTATATTTCATATTGCTATCTACCATGTTAATAGTTTTTAGATAAAAGGCAAAAATGTAGTATTGTTAATAGTATAAAAGTTCTAAAATTACATATATATAGCATAAAATATTATAGAGTAAAGATGCTCGGGGGATCAAAAAAATGCCCCATACACTAGTTCCTTTACACATGGAGGCCAATATAGAATAAAAGATATCAGAAAGTGAGAGAAAAGCACAGAGAAGGCAATTTTTATGTAGGAGATTAAGTGGACTGCTCACACCACTTTAGGGGTGGCATCAAAATCCACTATCCATTGGAGATTAGACATAGGCTCCAGATTGTTTACCTTCTTTGAGAAACAAATACTCATGTGTGCTAGAACTTTGTGTTGCATTAGTGATACCATGAGAAAACTCCCAATGGAAACCATTCCACCTCAACACCCTCCTCACATATGCTCTAGATGTCTTGTTGCCTCGGGATGCCAACCCCATGCCTTGCTACATCTAGGGTTACCTTGAGCCCACCTAGGTTGTGCTTCTTAAACAATTTTGTCACTAGTTTCCCCACCAAATCCTTTTTCTTTCCTAAATCTAAGAGGGAAGCCACAAAATGTAATGTGAAATCTGTGTTTACCCTATAATTCTTAGCATCCCTTAGGAAACTGATGCCAAGTATCATCTTAACCGATTTTAAATCCCTGTCAGTGGGATGTTTCATTAGCACCTTCAACTGGTGGTCTATGATAGTACCTGCAAAGGCCATATGATGACACGAGGATGTGAGACATATAAGAGTGTCCATTCTCAACATGAACTCTGGGCATCTATGAGAAGAATAGAATAGCAAGGATATCGCCCTTCCACTTTAAATAGAGCAAGTTGCTTCACTCTCCCATGCTTCAGGGGGGAGGAAATAATTTCTTAAATTGCTTCTTGTTAGGAGAGATACTAAAGCAACTTCAAAGTGCTTTATAACCATTTTTTGATACATACCAACTCGCCACTAAAGTACTATGCAACCACCTTATCATTAATGAAAAATCCATTAAACAAATGGTGATCAAATGGGGCTTGTGCCAAAATGCATCCAAATGATCGACCATACTGAAAAATGCCAAATAGTGATGTCTTCAGATTGATTAACATTATTAATTGCACATCTCATTAGCCAAATTGTAAAAATGTGCCAATTTTTGCTTTGAATGGAAAGCACATAACTCGATGCCAACGTAGCCACATGTCAAATTTATGCAACTCGAGGAAACCCATGCTTTGGAAGGGCACTAGAGAGAGTGCATTGGCACCAAGTGTTTATGTGTCGAGACAATGAGAGTATTATCTAAGTTTATCACCAGCTTTAGAAATACTTAGAAACTTGCAAGCAATCGGGCTTACCAAAAACAAGCCTTTGCCCTTTGAAGAGTGCATGGATGTGTTAATTTAATATTGTAGCTCAGACAGTTGTTATTCTCCAATTCCAAGAATTAGTATTTAATTCTTGAGACTTCTAGATAGAAGTTAGTTAGGTCCAGATATTTAATTATTTAATTAAATAATTGATTCCTCTAGAGACTTCTAGAAACCAGTTAGTTAGGGTTTGTTAGAGTCTAATTAATCTTAGCCATTTATTGAGATTAAATCATGGCCATTGGTTTTCCAATGAGAATAGTTTAAATTGGGGGTCTTTGGGCATTTGGAGAACACACAAGTTGGAGAAGCATTTGTAGTGTTAGCAAATAAATTTGCAGTGATAGCAAATAGTCTTGCAGTGATAGCAAGGGCACAGTGATAGCGTTGGAGGCAGCAACAGTGGAATTTCAGCAGGAGAAATTGAGGGAAGAATTTCTGGAGAAGAATATTGTCGGAGCTTTGTTAGTAAGAGGCAAGTAGTTTATGTATCTCTTGATTTTCTGAAGATTAATATAATTCCTCATTTGCAGTACTGGTTTTCCCTCCGAGGTTTTTCTAGGGACAATTTGTCCAAAAATATTGTGTTTATTATTTTGCATGTTTTCTTCTCTATTCCTGTGAGTTTTATTTTTGAAGTTGCAGTTGTATTATTTTTCAGTATTTGTTGTGAATTAATTTTCAGCAGTAAAATAATCTTTATAGATAGGAGATTAATAATCAGTAATTGCAATAGATTTTTTCACATGGTATCAGAGCAGATCTAAGGGCAAAAAGAGCTCAGTGCAGGCACAGGAAGAAAATAAAAATAGAGGGTTTATAAAACCCAGTTCTACCTCTTCAGTATTATTTTTTTTTTTTTTTGAGATGGCCTCAACAGGTTTAAGAGATTAGGACAGATTGGATGAAGCCTCAAATTTTGGTGTCTAGAAAGCCAAAATTTCTTTATTGCTGGAAGAGAATGGTATCAAGGAATATGTTACCAGTGTTGTAGTTGTACCTATAGATCCATCACAACTCTTAGCATATAAGAAGGAAGATGCCAAGGCAAGGAGGCTGATTCTTGATGGTGTTAAGGATCATATTGTTTCGCATATCGCAGAGTTGGATACAGTGAAGATGATGTGGGATGCCATTTTGAATATGTACTAGAATGCTACCACTAACAAGAAGCTGATTCTCAGAGAAAAGTTGAGGAATACCTGGATGAACAAGGGAGAGGACGTTACAAGTTACCTCACTAGACTTAGACTTGTCAAGGATGAGTTGGCAGTTGTTGGAGATAAACTAGATGATGACAAGCTAGTACAGACAACCCTAAATGGGTTTACTAAGTAGTGGGATGTCTTTGTTCAAGTTATTAATGGACGAGACACCTTACCGAGTTGGGATCGACTATGGAGTGACTTCACTCAGGAGGAGCTTAAACTAAGCCTTGTCAATGGTACCAGCAACAAAAGTCAGAAAAGTGAGGTAGAACAGGAAAACGTTGCCCTAGCAGGAAAAGGGAAAGCAAATAAAGGGTCTAGCAAAGGATCAAATCCTAAAGGTGATAAGAAGAAGGAATTGTCTAAAGTCAAGTGCTATGGCTGTCACGAGTTTGGCCACTATGTCAGCAATTTCCCATAAAGGAAGAAAGGCAAGAAATAGATGACAAATTCAACAAGTGTAGATGAGCTCTCTAGTAGAATGGAAGATGAGTTTGCACTCATAGCTTGTATGGTTAGCTCAACCTCATAGGGTGTTTGGTATATAGACAGTGGGGCGTCATTTCATATGACAGGAGTTAGAGAATACTTCTCCAGTTATAAGGAGGAGGACATCAGTATCCAGATTTCTATGGGGAACATGTCCAAACTAAATCCAGTTGGAAAAGGGACTGTTCTATTTTAGAGGGAGAATGGCAAGCCGATTCCCATTCATGATGTGTTGCATGTGCCAGGCTTGGGTATGAATCTTATTTTTGTATTTGTCCTTCAAGATAAAGGCTACAATGTACTCTTTAGAGGGGAAAATGTGTTAATCAAGCACAAGGATTGGAAATCACCCATAGCTATTGGAGTTAGGAGCGACCGACTTTATAGGTTGCAGTTTGATACTCATAAGGCACTAATGAGCAACAATAATTCTAGAGATCAAGGAGAGATATGGCATAGGAGGATGGTCCATATACATCATGGAGCACTTAAATTGCTTCGTGAGACAGTGACAGGTGTTCCAGAGGTGAGCACAAAGCATGTTGATGTATGTAAGGGATGTGTGTTGGGGAAGTTTGTGAAAGCAAATTTTCCAAGGAGTGTGCAGCCAACAGAAGCTCCAAGGATTGAGCAATCAGATCAGGGACAACGAAGCTTGAGTACAGTGACTAGTACAAGCACAGGCTCATGTGCTGAGAGTTCATAGAGTATGGAGCAACAAATGTAGCAGATCCAAGAGATGCATCAGGAACATATGGAGGTTGATATTTCATCCTCTACAGTTGGTAGTAGTAACCAAAAAAAACAAAGGGATACTCAGGAGTTTGTGGGAGCTTCTAGGATGAGTAGTAGGCAGCGAAGACAACCAACCAGGTATAATGACTATATGGCTTTAGTTAGTCAATTGGTAGATAGTGAGCCTTCCAGTTATCAAGAGGCCGCACAACAATAGGTGTGGTGAGATGCGATGGTTGAGGAATATACCTCAATAGTGTAAAATGATGTGTGGGAGGTTGTGCCTAGACCGACAGATAGGGCAGTGGTTGGATCACGCTGGATCTATAAAATCAAGCACGGTGCAAATGGTAGCATCGAGAAATACAAGGAAAGGTTTGTGGCCAAGGGTTTTTCTCAGAAGGAGGGAATAGACTATGAGGGGATATTCGCTCCAGTGGCCAGGTATACTTCTATACGAGCTGTGATCTCTCTTGCAACACAGATGGGATGGAAAATCCATCAAATGGATGTTAAGACAATGTTTCTTAATGGTGAATTGAAAGAGGAGGTATACATAGAACAACCAGAGGGACTTGTAGCACACAACGGTGAAAACCACATGTGCAGATTGAAGAGAGATTTGTATGGACTCAAGCAGGCTCCCAGGGTGTGGTATGAGTGCATTGATGAATACTTGCAGGGATTGGGCTTTGTGAAGAGTGAGGCGGATGCTAATATTTACTACTTGGTAGTTGGGGGTGAGATTCTCATTCTTGTTCTATATGTGGACGACTTGTTTTTAACAGGTTCACTGGGGCTCATAGAGGAGTGCAAGCTGGACCTTGCAGTGGAGTTCGAGATGAAGGATTTGGGGCTTATGCACTACTTTCTAGGCATGGAGGTATGGAAGACAAATGGTGATATTTTCCTTGGTCAAGGGAAATACTGCATTGAAATCTTGACGAAGTTCGAGATGGAGGATTGCAGAGCCATGTCTACTCCTATGATCACGAATTGGAAGAAGGTAGACACATCCAGGGAGAAGGATGTAGAGCCCACCTTATATAGGCAGTTGATTGGGTCTCTCATGTATTTGGTCAACACTAGACCAGATATATCCTTTGCAGTAAATTCTCTTAGTCAGTTCATGGTTGAGCCAAACAAAGTGCATTGGACAGTACCAAAGCATGTGCTGCGGTATTTGTGTGGCACAATCGAGTATGGGATCAGATATACTCGAGGTGATGGTATCAGGTTGATAGGCTATACTGATGCAGATTGGGTAGGTAGTACAGCGGATAGTAAAATCACTTCAGGGTGTTGCTTTAGCTTGGGATCAGGAGTTGTCTCTTGGTACAACAGGAAGTAGAAGTCTGTGGCTCTGAGTTCTGCAGAGGCAAAATACATAGCAGCTAGCATGGCGACATGTGAGGCAATATGGCTTCGAAAGTTGTTGGTAGCCTTGTTAGGTCAGAGGGTTGAGACTACAGTGATACACTACGACAATTAGAGTTGCATCAGGTTGTCTGAGAATTCGGTGTTTCATGATAGGTCTAAGCATATAGACAACAAGTATCATTTCATCAGGGATTGTGTACAATGGGGGATTATTCAGCTACAGTATACACCTACAGATCAGTAGGTAGTAGAAATTTTGACAAAGGTATTGGGGAAGGCGAAAGTCATCTTCTTCAGAGATAGGTTGGGTGTTATGTAGAACACCTTCCTCGCTAAGAGGGAGTGTTAATTTAATATTATAGCTCAGACAGTTGTTATTCTCCAATTCCAAGAATTGGTATTTAATTCTTGAGACTTCTAGAGAGAAGTTAGTTAGGTCCAGATATTTAATTATTTAATTAAATAATTGATTCCTCTAGAGACTTCTAGAAACCAGTTAGTTAGGGTTTGTTAGAGTCTAATTAATCTTAGCCATTGATTGAGATTAAATCATGGCCATTGGTTTTCCAATGAGAATAATTTAAAAGGGGGTCTTTGGGCATTTGGAGAACACACAAGTTGGAGAAGCATTTGCAATGTTAGCAAATAAATTTGTAGTGATAGAAAATATTATTGTAGTGATAGAAAGGGCGCAGTGATAGCGTTGGAGCCAACAATAGTGGAATTTCAGCAGAAGAAATTGAGGGAAGAATTTTTGGAGAAGAATATTGCAGGAGCTTTGTCAGTAAGAGGCAAGCAGTTTATGTATCTCTTGATTTGCTGAAGATTAATATAATTCCTCATCTGTAGTACTGGTTTTCCCTCCGGGGTTTTTCTAGGGACAATTTGTCCAAAAATATTGTGTTTATTATTTTGCATGTTTTCTTCTCTATTCCTGTGATTTTTATTTGTGAAGTTGCAGTTGTATTATTTTTCAATATTTGTTGTGAATTAATTTTCGGTAGTCAAATAATCTTTATAGATAGGAGATTAATAATCAGTAATTGCAATAGATTTTTTCACAGGATGCACCTCGTAGCCTCCACCTTTTTTACCACGTAGTGGACCCACCAAAATTCTTGACTAATCGCGTACCAATTACTATTGGAAATACTTAGAAACTTTCATAGCTTATTCTAACACAACACGTGTCTTGATGTGGAGGCAATCGTTTGGTGAAACAAAATACAACACTAACATATTTTGGTGGCACACAAGGCTACCACATGGCACCTCAACATTTCCCGCTATGAACTATGTCTTCTAGGGTGGAAACTGCTCATTTTTTACAAGCTTCAAAACATAAATGAAAAGAGGTTCATGGGTGAAAGAAAATGATCGACACCACACCATTGATTCTAGCCAATCTCACACCAAGAGTTGTTTGCAATAATTAAGGTCTTCACCAAACTGCACCAATTTGACACGTGGAATTGGTTCGAGGTTGGGCGCTTGGTATGTCCAAGCATCACCAAACATATGAAGACACCACATGTCACTTTAACGAATTGAATTTTGCATATAAACCTTCAGGCTCGATAGGAACTACACAACTTCGACCAATGCAAACTTTACTGTCAAGGGCTTACGGGCAGAAATAAATTCCCACTTGAGAGCCCACACATCTTGGAGATAGATACTACTAATGAAACTCAAAATCATACACCCTGCACACTTAAGACAATTAGTATGTTAGCTTAGTTCCCCTTTATGGGGTGTGATTCGTTGTTGGTTATGCATGCCAAGGCAAGATAGTTAAAAAGATCAGTTTGACTAATTTATAATGCCCCAACATCTATGTCACATGCCATATTTTCCAACAGGTCTGCTACTTTACTATCCTCTCTATAACAATGTGAGAGTTGGTAAGAGTCAAAATATTGCAACATTTTGAAGCCTTGGTTTAGGATGGAACTTAACATTCAATTAGCTAATTGTTTTTGCTTATATATGTTGATTATGACCATAGAATCACCCTCGATCCATATATGTTTGATGCCTACTAACTTTTCCAGTTTCACACTTGCAAGTATTGCTTGTGCCTCAACCTTATTATTTGTTCCATCTAGTAATTTAAATGTGAGGGTGTCAATAATCTTGCTTGTCTGGTTCCTCAATACACAACTAGCAAAAAATGCACTTAGTTTCCCTCGAGAGGCCCCCTCAAAATTAAGTTTTAGCACACCCATTGGAGGCGGAGTCTATACTACACTGTTGCAGTTGGGCTTAGTTTTTGGTAACCATGTTCTTGGGTTTCAGGAATGGATCAACTCCCACTGTGAAGATATTTTTGCATCCCAATTTGAGTAGATTTTTCCTAAACCATTTGGTTTACACACACTAAACATTACTAACTCAAAAATTATTCTTTCAATTTTACATATTACTTCTTCCACTATATGGTGCTCAAAAAATATTCTTTTATTATTTTCCCACCATTAACACCATATTAATGTTGAGGGGCTTATTATCCATATTGAGGGGAATAAAGAGTCTTTATTAATTATTGACCATGAGGAAAAAACAACTACTAAAGATTCTTGAAGGGGTGTAGCCTATTTTAGTTTGTTTTGGAGCCATGTCCAACATTGTTGTGATAATTTGCAAGTTAAGAGAAGATGATCTCCATAATCTTCTTGTTGGCCACACAATACACAGTTGAAAGGGGTAGATATTCCTAGCTTGACCAATCTTGGAACAAGGATCCACTTGTTTAATGCCAACCATGCAAATGACTTAGTTTTTGGAAGAATTGTAGAGTTCCAACATAATTTATGGGGTCAGTTTGTTGATTCGAAATTTCCTTGTTTGATGATTGATGAGTAGCCTAGGTTTAATTTATATTTTCCTAACTTGGAAGGAGCCCAAATGAGCCTATTAGGGTCCCTGGAAAAAAAAATTCTCAGTTGAAGAATTTTTGTTAGTTGAGACATTTGGTTTGCTAGGAAGTTACAATCAATGAAGTTTTTTAATTTTTCATTTGAGATAAGATTCTCTTCCAGCTTGAGGTATTCTTTGACTTTTTCTCCCCAATGATGCTTTAAGTATATTCTCGATTTTTTTAATCCTTGAATTTTGGACAGTGGTGGGAAGCCGTTCCAAGAGTCATCCTAGAACAATGCTTTTTCTCCATTGCTTATAGACCAAGTTAAATGGGTGATAACTTCTCTACAAGTTATGATAAAATTCCACATTTTAGAGCCCTCTAGTGGGTTTTCTATTGTAACGATTCACTCAGGAATTGTGAAGTCCATATATTTTCTTTGCATGATTCTATCCCATTTGGAAGAAGGCTTTGCAAAGACATTCCATGCTAGTTTGGTTCACAATGCCAGATTCCTTGCCTCTAGGTTATGTAAACCATCTCCTCCATATTTTTTATCTTCAAAAATTTATTCCATGAAACTAATGGTATCTTACTCTTTTTCTTACCATCAAGGTTCCCATGTTAGAGGAACTTTCTAATGCGTTGCTCTAAATTTAGTTGTACTAATTTTGGTAGCTTAAGGACTAACATAATATAGTTGGGAATAGTTGAAAGGATTGCTCTAGTTAGTGTGAGCTTTCCTTTTTTATCCATTTTCCTTTCCATGATGTTATTCTATTTTGAATTTGGGTCACAATTTTGTTCCAAAACTCAAGCTTGTTTGGCCTTGAAAAGAATGGGATACCCAAGTATTGACTTGGCATTTCATTATATTCGAAATCAAGAATGGATAGGATATGTGCTAACACCATTGAGGGGGTATTTAGAAAGAAAATACTTCATTAAATAAATTATATGGGAGATGGCCCTATAGTGGAGAGTGGTCCTATAGTGGGTATATGAGTTAACCAAAGTGGGGCTAGTTGTAATTTATTAAATAAAAAATACTCAAATTATTCTTGAAAATTGCACAAATATGCATCAATCATTGTTTAGAGAATACTTTCTTTTTAATTAGTATTTATTTGTTCAAAATAGGTGACAGAGAGAAAAGTCTTACAAATCTTCTTAAAAAATATGGCACTAACACAAATTGTACACATATACTCTATTGATAAGATTTGAAACCTATAAAATTTAATATTCGACATATATAATAAAAAGATAGAGTTTAATTTCCAGTAGTGGCATAGTGTGATGGTTAAGTTGTGTTTTTTTTGTTCTTGACATCAAGGTTCAAACCTTATTGGGGTGTTATTGTTGAATGTTTATATTGGGGATGAGGTCTCCCATTTGTGACCTTGTCATTTCATAGCTCCAGGTCAAAAGTGTTTACGCCCCCAAAAAAGATAGAGTTTAATTGTCCTAACTACATATTCAATTACCACCTAAAATAAAGTATTAATTTTTAAATACAAAATCCTTTGTATAAAATGAATGCCCAAGTGTCCTATCATACAAACATATATGTCCATAATAAAATATTGGTTTCCAAATATAAACTCCTTTGTAAATAAAATGCATGGACATGTGTCCCATCAAACACACTAATGTGTCGAACTATTGGTCACTTCCTCCACGAATACTTACAAGCAACACACTTGAAGGTCTAAGTATCACCAATCAAGCCCTCAAAAAAAGAGGATATAAATTAAAGCATTATAACCAAAAAAGTATTCAACCAAATCAATCAACTCTTAAACTTATTACCAAATTCAAATTTTTGAATGCCTAAAAGCAACACAATCAAATTTGTAAGGCTCCTCAATCAAGAGAAGATGATAAAAATTTGAGACTTTATACCAAACAAGCATTTGAAACTAGATCAATCACCTCTCGTTAATATTACCAAATTCAATTTTTTAAACATCCATGTGAAATCTATTTGTTTATCTCAAATATTTATCAATCCACATTTTTTTGTGTATTGTGTTGTGTCTTTCTCTCTTTTATTTTTTTTGTGGTCTTATTCCTAGTGGCAATAAAGGAAGAGGATGCACCATAGATGATTGAGAAAAAGAAAATTATTCTTCTTCAAGGTTAATGTCTATTGATTCTATATGATGTAAATGGTGTAGCCACTACACTATAATTGCATAAATTTTCTATTTTTTAGTTATACTATAAGTTCCTATCGATTCTATATGATGTAAATATTGTACCCACTCCACACAAAGTGCATATATGTCATTTTTAGTTATATTGCAAATGTCTATCTATCTATTCTATACAATGCAAATGTTATAACCAATATATAGTGCATAAATGCCATTTTTAGTTATGTTGTAAATGTCTATAAATTTTATATAATGTAAATGTTATAACCACTATAGTGTAAGTGCATTTATATATGATGATGAAAATTTTGTATCCACTATACTATAAGTGCATATATGTCATTTTTAGTTATATTGTAAATTCCTAACTATTATATATGATGTAAATGATCTACCCATTATAATGTAAGTGTATACATTATATTTTTAGTTATTTTCTTATAGTGGTTGGTACAATATCCAGTTGAATTTTTAAGGCTCTTTGTTTTGTTAACTTTCTACTTAAATTACTCTAAAGATTCTAAATTTCAAAACTAGTGTTCACGGATGTTCCAATGTGTTCAATGATTTTTTTCTAATTGTTAATGTGCCTATTTTGTATCTCTATAGATGAAGAAAAAAGATAAAATATGGACCCAATATGGAACAAAGAAATTGAGGACAACCCTACCTCCAAATAAAATAGGAGTTAGATTCCCATGGGATGAAGAAACTCAAGTTGATAACAAGATCACTTTGGAACAAAGTCAATATAATGCAACTACAAAAACTAAGAAAATTTTGGTAGAATAGGATGATGTATTTTAGTTCAACATACACGATGATGCTTCTATACTACATAACATGTTTAGTATTTTAAAATTTGATGCTTCACTAGTAGAAGTGGAAAACACATTGCTATTGGCTCTTGAAAATAATGAATTGCATCCTACAACAATAGAATCAATGGTAGAGGAAATTATGCATGATTCAGCTGAAAGTAGTTTTCATGATTTAGTTAAACTAGTTGTGGGAGATCAAGTGTGTGTTGACATAGAAAAAACTTAGCACATGAACAAATGGAAAATGGATTTAGTCTTCCATATCATATAATCCAATCATCATGGTTATTGGAGGGTTAGGAATTGATTTACATTCACAAGAAGAAGAAGAGGGCACATTTTCCTTCCAATCTTGACCACCCACATTGAATGTACTTGAAATGGTACACTACTATATTGATTGTGGAGGTTGGAATCGTGGAGATAATTCATAATTGAGTTAGGCTATTGATCTAATTGTCATGCCCATAAATTTGCAACATGAAAACCCAACATTTTTTTTTTTAAACAAGCATTAAGCTAATGAATCTCTCTAAGAGTTAGAGCGTAACACTGCACTACCTATGGAATGCACACCTTAGGGGAGATACCTAAATATATCCCTTACTAATTTGTACCTACCCAAAAGATTAAACCTTATCTCATAGGAGTATGATGACTATAAGATTGAATCCTAGTTGTGCAAGGGAGCATTTATTTCCCTTCACGCCCAAATCATTTTGACCTCATACAACAAATATTTCTTAATGATAATAGTGTTATAGAATAGTCTAATCCCTAGACTTTGATAATGTCTTTTTTATTGGTTTGATGTTTACACAAAGCCAATAATTTCATTACTTGGCCGGTAAACTAATAGTAGTAAATTTATCATTTATCTGATGACACAAACATTAACATAAGAAATTATCTTCATATATTTACTTATTAATTAATTCTTAATAATATTACCATTAATAAATCATCCCATAATTTCAATGATAGTGATATTAGGCATTAATCCTTACTCAAATTTTAATGGTGGAAATAATACTTTTGTTTATACATTGTCAGCTTATATTACATCCCATCAAAGAACAACTGTTTATTTTTCATTTAAATAAATATCTAAATTTTGGTAAAGGTCTAATACTCAATCTTATTCATCCAAATTTAAAGGAATTGATTTATTCACTTAACTAGCTTAAATTTTGAACTACTTTTATAAATATTTCAAAAAAAACTTTAAAGTCACAACTTGTATAAGGAAACCTAATTAGACAAGCCCCCAAACATGGCTCCAACTCAAGATTAAATAAGATTAGTTAAAATAATCAGTAATTACAGTTAATTGAATGTGCACTCAATGTGAACCATTGAGTGAGATTCAATCTCGACCATTAGATGTTAGGGCAGCTAAATCAAACCCTAACTCATACAAATGATCTTATAAACTCATTTTATTTGTTCTCCATTTCCATGTACAGGTTGAAAGAGGGAGGAGATGGAAGATCCTTCATCAGTTTAGAAGCCATTGCTCTTTCCTTTCGTATCTGAACTATGTTATTTCCTTTTTATTATTTTTAATTTTTATTTATCCATATGTATTTACTCCATTTTGTTTTTGCTATTTCTTGCAGATCTATCATGCCTGCAAGATTTCACTTATTTTTCTTTTAATCTCCTCTTCTAACCTACAACCTTTCCTGCGAAAATCACAGATTTTCTTGCTGCGCAGCCGTGCATATGGATAAAAAAATGGCTGTTATGTATTCTATTATTTTGGGGAGGAATGTGTTTTTTTTTAATTTACTCATTTTGTTTAAACCCTCGAAATCTCTATTACATGTACTGTAGATTTTCTTATACATTTGCAGCCAAAGAGGGAAATCTCGCATATACATTCCACTGTGTATCTTCCGCATTATTTTTACTTCTTTTAATTTTTTATTATTATTATTATTTCGTTTTTATTGAAATGTAACCCTGTGCATTTACCTATTGTATTATTACCCACAGAGATTTATTTCATAGCATACTGTAAAAGAAACAACAACCGAAATGATAAGAAAACATAGATTTTAATTAAATAATTTTTATTTATTTATTTATTTTAAACTCACTGTAAAATACATTGGCTAAAATTAGTAATGGAGGGATACAGGGTTATTCATTTTGCTGCATAAACCGCAATATATACATATGATTTTTCTTTATAAATTGATGTATTTGTTATCCCTATTATTATTAAAATAACTATACATATTATATATCAATATATAAATGCCCAGTTTATATATTTTTATCACATATTTAGAAATACAGTGAATATAATATTAATATATAAAAACAAAACAAAATTTTTTACATAACTGTTGTGATTTTCTTATTAATTTTACAGATTTGAATGTTTTTAAAAGAATGGAATTACTCTCAGAAAACAGTATATTAGATATTATAGAAAATGGTATTTTAAATATTATACTATGTATAATATAATAAAATAGAAATACCAGAGATCATACTTTCAGATTTATTTGTGAAATGTAAATATAAAAATTATTTGTGGTATAGATATATTCAGCCAAAATGATTTATCCAATAATCTCTTTCTTAAATTTGAGCCTTAGATTTAAGGAATAATTTTAGGATGCTTTTAAGCAAGACTTATTTAATATGGGTTCCCTTTTTATTTTTCCTTATCAAGAATTTTAGTTGGCTAATGTATATTTAGAAATTTATAATATTTCCCAAAAGATATAGAGTTGTTTAAAGTGTCAAAAAAAAGTAAAATGTAATATTTTACTACAACTTTAGAAAGTAATCTTTTACAATCCTCGATGATTGAATTTTTTCCATTTATCCAAAATAACACATTATACCAATATATTAGTTGTCTTTAAAGCGAAATGTCTACTTTTTTTTCTTAAACTTAATCCACACCAACATTTAAATAGTATCCAATTAAATTTTTGTCAAGAGAACTTAGGTTAGGAACTATACTAAGTCTATATATATATTATTCTTACAAAACTAAATGTTTCCTTATATTTTTATTTGTTTATTTAACCCACACCAAACATTTAAATAGTATCCAATTAAATTTTTTTCAAGAGAACCTAGGTTACTCATCCATTTACAAAGGAATTATAATAAGTCTACATACTATTTCTTTCGAATGTTAAAAGAAAACCACTCCTCATCCTCATACACTTATTTTATGCATGTTTACAAAATATTTTCTTCTCCATGTCACAATAAGATAAAAAACTCTTTACATAAATTTGCCATGTTACAACTTGTACATAAAATGACACAAATAACATTTGAGGACACAATTACCATACATACCCAAGAATAAGACTTGCTTTTATTACAAATAATATTACAAAGAATTTTTTTTTATAAGAAAATAAAGTATACCTTTGTCTTTATAATCTTCAATTTTATAATAAGACACTTGTCTTCAATATTACAACAATATATAAGATTATAATAAATAAAACACAAAAGAACGAGGCTTGCTCACCACCCTACCTTAATGGCATCATGAAGCCTCATGGGCTCTAGCCATACCCTCGAGCAAGAATTAAATGGCTACTAATGATCTTGGTAGGGAGACTAACAAGAATAGTTTATTAATGATTTTATTGACTACCCATTCACCAAACCAGTCTAGATTTCCATACATAAAGATTTGGTCTCTCCCCCTACTTGTTTTTGACAACTTTAACCAAAATAACACAACAATAATTCCTCCTAATTGAAAAAAAATTGATAACAATGAGAAGGATAACTTATCTCCACAAAAATTGTTCCTTGATCCTCTCCTTTGCATGTGAGAGCTCCTTTCTTTCCTTCCCCTCTCCCTTCCTTTCTTCTTCCAACTTTAAATTCTCAAAAACCATAATTCTCCAAGAGGAGAAGTGGGTAACATCTATTTCCCATTTTCCATCCAAGTATATAGGAAATCAATTTGAATTCACTTGAATGAGAGAGACACACTTGTCACTCTCTCATTCGATCTTTCAACACATATTCCCACAAGTTCTCACACATGTGTGAGACTTTTGGGGAGATGGGGAATGTACAATGACACTCTATCCAAAATCTCTTACAAGGTGGCTTCACACATGTGAAAGCCTTGATGCTCTTCCCAAGCTCATTGATGAACTTTGGGGAGTGTAGTGGGAGAGTGACAAGTCACTTCTTCCAACTCCGAGGGATTCAAATTCGTCACACTCTTACAAGTGGACTTTTGAAGGGTCATATCATGCTCCAAGGACAATGTCACATGTCCAAAGGGTCCCCCTTCCATAGGTATAGGTCCTAGGGATCTATTGTTGCACTAATATCAATAAAATTGACCAAACAACACCTTAAAGAGACCTCTTTAAAGGTCAATTCGAAATTCAAGACCAAACTAAGGATTTCAAAATCCTAATTATAGTTACACTTTTAATCACCTGATTTAATCCAACAAAGCTCCACGAAACATGTTTACACTAAATTATTAATCATTAAAACCCCTAACACAATTAAATATTACACAAAACCCTAACTACCTCCTAGGTCATAAGGTCAAAATTTAAAACTTTAAAAGATAAATATTTAACTTGGGTCTAGATATTTCTCTTTTTTATTTTACCCTTGACATTACTCTCACACGTATTGTTCCAAATACATGTTAGGTTAGAAATATAATAAATACCTGTTCAAAATATCAATAAGATCAAATTCAATAGTTAGTAAATCATAATACACAGATATTCATTTTCTTTCCCTATGAAATACAAAGACTTTGAGCATGCATGAAATAATAATGAAAACCTAACCTTAGCTAAATAATTTATTTACACTACTAAATTTACTCTTGGACACTCCTTCCTCTAATAAAATTCATTATGCAACTTGATATCTAATGTATATAATTTTTCTTCAAATTATCTTACCTTTGGTATACCCCTCATTGATTAGAGTCGTCCTTTAAATTTACCTTGACGGTTCTTAGCTAGTGATCATTCTATAACTTCTTCTTGATCTTTCCAAAGTCTCGCTTTGTTCCTAACTATTATCATTTTCCAAGTAACATGAAACTTATTAGCGAGATTCAAACCAATGTTAGGTACACAAAATTATTTAGCTCGTATTGATCTAAGTGTATTCTTCATATGATACTTGTTCAAGAATCTAAATATTATCTGCATACATTCGTTCTTAACAGTTTGCCCATTTTCATTTACGAAAGAGAATTTATCACAATAATCACTTAAACTAGTTCATAAGAAAATCAAAATATTAAACATGGAATTGGGTTAAATCATCTATTTATTTACCAAACTAGCATAATTGAACTTTTCAAGATGTCACATAATTTGTAGATGGGGTTGGGCCTCACACTAATTTACAATGAAGGTGAACATTCCATTGATGTAAAATTAAATTAGTCATTGGGTTCCCAATTTGATCAAACATCTTGATAAAGATTTTATGATTCTCGTTCACATTTTCATAAAAAGACCCACAAATGCTAAAGATAATGGAATTCAGTTGAGTCGACAATCTTATCTCTTAACAATAGATAATTAACCAAATATTTTAATGCAAAAAGAGCAAAGGACAAAATAAATCTCCAATAGTGGCATAGTGTGATGATTAAATTATGGTGTCATTCTTGTCATCAAGGCTCAAACCCCATTGGGGTGTTATTGTTGAATATTTATATTGGGGATAAGGTCCCCCATTTGTGACCTCATTGATTCATAGCTCTAAGTCAAAAGTGTTTACCCCAAAAACAAAAAGCAAAGGAAGAATAATTAAAGAGTCGAAAGTTTGAAAGAGAAAAATTTGAGGACAAAAAGGCAACATGAGTTCTAGCAAGACAATTAAAGGAGCAAGAAAACCTTGATAAAGACCTTCTACAATAATATAGAGCATAATAGAAAGTATTACAAAGGTAGGAAAAGGAGTAGAAAAAAGAGCAAGAGAGGATTTAAGAGGAGCGAGAAATAAATGAAAATAACTTGAGGTGGCAAGGAGGGCTTTACAAAGATAAAGGCGTTTAATAAATTAACTAAACCTTCTACCTAAAAATCATGCAACTAGCACTCCAATTCCAACAATAAGGAAGGAGAACATGGTTGGGATAAAAAATATCAATTATCTTCCAAGAAAAAACAAGTTATGTCACATCAAATCCACTTTCTTTTCCCTCATGGTTTCAGTGAGGTTAGGAGAAAACAATCATTGTACAAAAACATGTTTGAAATTATAGCCTAGGGAAGGACTTTTTTATATTTTGTATGTCAATCCTAACAATATGTAACATTATTTTTCTATTTTGGATTATTAATGAAAGGGTATTTTATATTCATGTTTTCCATATGTTAATTATATATATTTTAGGGGATTTTGACTCATATGCCACATGGAGGTCGAGGAGAGGTTAAGCAGGGTATTTTTCAAGCCATTTTGAAGGCTAGCTAATGGTGGTTCAAGAGGACCCTTGGTCCTAGTCTAAGATCCCACAAGTACGTGCTAACCATATCATATGGTGAGTGGTCACAATGCCAACTTTTCTAAACATATTAACATTAAATTTTCCCCACCTCGTCTTTCCTTCCCAACTAGACACATCAACTCTGCATCCATCCATATTTACTTATATGGAATAGGTTCTAGATTTCCATTCCATAGAGCCTTCAATGCTTCAATACCTCACATTTATCACTCACTGGCATTCCATTACCAAGACTCCTCTTCTCAAAATTTTGTAGTTTTTTGTACCTAAACATGTTCAATTCAACTCTATATCGGTGATCACTTTCATGAAAGGAATGGTCACCAATGTTAGCTCATTGTTAGTTACTTGTCTTTTAAGCTCTCATTTGTATTAGTTCAAACTAATATGAAGAATTTGAATTGGGGAGATTTAATTATGCTAAATAATATTAGTATTAAACTATGTTGCACTTATCCACATCAATTTGAAATGGGTTGATGCAAGAAGTTGGGTCCACAAAAAGCTCAAAAAGTCGAAGTGTTTTTGTTGTTTTTTAGAATTTGTCACACTTGGACTGAAAATTTGAGGCACTTACACAATGAATCTTAAAAAGAGTTAGAAATATGAAATTTTGAATTTTGAATCTATTTTCCAAATATGTAATTTATTTAGATACCCAGATGATAGAAATTAAATTTTGATAGGAATTTATAAAAACCACTTTTAAAAGTCTTTTTTTTACCATACCATGCACGTGTACAAACACTACTTTTTGACCCAAATAAAAGTATTTTTCTAATTACTTTTGGGGAAAGAAAACTAACAACATGAAGATTGATGAGGAATTTTTTTTATAATTTTTTTTTTTATTGAATTTTATTGGCCTTAATTGTTGTTTTTAAAAATCAACGTGTACGGACAACATAATTGGACCTAAACTAAAAAAAATTTGATTTTTTTTTTCATTGTGTAGAGAATTGTCTGAAGATTGATGCCATATGATTTTTTTTACAAGAAACTTAACCAAAAAAAAGTTAATAAAAAACAAAAAAAGCTTGATATTTCAAGTTTAAGGACTAGTTTTCTTAGAAATTAATAAAAAAATAACAAACATAATCCAATATTAATCAAAATTATATATTTGAAAACTAAACATCTTGTTCTCTAATGGGTTTTAATTTTATAGATTGATTCAGAAAAAAAGTCCAACTATATTGCCAAAATTGGACATTCTTCTTCAATTTGCCTTAGTTTTTTAGTTGTAGGTCAAAGGCTAAGGGTTGGATTGCCAAACCTTTCCCAAGCCTAAAACCAAGGCTACATGTGGGTTAGAGATTCAAAGTTTTAATAACACGTACGTGTTACAAAATGTATATGTGTTCTTTATTTGTTTGATTATTTAAAAAAAAAAACTTTTTAGAAACAGATACCCATTTTAAAACGTGTACATACACGTTTTTCATTTCAAAACACGTACGCGTTTTAAATTGGGTACCCATTTCTAGAAAGCATTTAAAAATAAATAAATGACTCGTACATGTTATAAAACGCGTACGTGTTATATAACGCGCACCCGTTTTTTAGCACATACACTTTTTTCTAGGCTCGGGTACTCGATGCATAATGCATATGCATTTTTTAATAACGCTTATGTATTTTCTGCGAGATTTTTTTTTGGCCAAAACTTCCCCTCTTTGTGGACCCAACTTCTTGCACTTACCCAAATATAGAATGCAACATAGCTTTACCCAAAATGACTTCAAGAAGTCAAGTCTCCCCAATGCTACCACCTTATACTAGCTTAGTTTTATTAATATTTAATTTTAGGTGTTTAATAGGTTTCATCATGTAGTCATGTTTTATAGAAGAATGTAGTTCTACTTGATAGGTTTCTTCATGTTTAAATTCATTTTAGCATGTTTAAAAGAAAGGTCTAAAAATATATACATATTAATTTGAGAGGTTGATTGATTTGGTTGAATTTTAACTTGGTCTGAAGTCTTAACATTTGTGTCCTCTTATTTGGTCTGAAATTGAAATTAAATTATTTGGATTGATTCATGTGAGATGAAGGAATATATTTAATGGATTTTAAAAAATAAAAATAGAGTGTGTTTCTAGCAAGTATTCATGGAGAGACTAACCAATAGTAGGGAAAATATCACATGAATAAATAATTTTGATGATGAGACATGGGACATATTAGTTTGTTGGATGAGACACTTGGCTATGCATTTTGTTTACAAAGGAGTTTATATTTGTAAAATAGTATATTATTATGGGTGGTTCTTTCATATGTAGCTAGGACAATTATAGTGTATCTTTTGAATATGTAGACTTAATAGTAGAAAATGAATTTCATATATTTTGAAGAGGGATTGTGTACAATTTATGCAAGTTTTAGATTGGGGAATGATATTTCTCATGGCCATAGAATTTTTACAACCCAAAATATTAATATTTTAGGCTTACATTAACATAAATTGCAAACCCCCAATGGTAAAATTATAAACCTTGGATGAATGGACAATCAAGATCTTATAGCATATATGCACTTAAAATATAGTAGCTACAACATTTACATCATATAAAACATATAGGCATTTACATATATGCAGTTGCAGTAGAGTGGCTACACCATTTACATCCATCATAGGTTAGGGTTTGAAAGAAGCCATATTATGGTGTACTCTATGTAAGATATAAAATGAATATGGATAGATGTAGAAAAAATATATCTAAAATTAGAATTGAAACCCTAGGGAAAAGCAAATGGTGAGTTGAAAATCACAGGTTCACTTAAATGTACAAAAATAAAGCACATTGTAAATTAATTTAAAATTATAATCGAGTGATTAAATAATAAATAGTAATCAATCCTAGATTAATCAAAGATAAAATAGAAGTGAATAATGATAAAAGGATTATAGGTGCTTATATGTTTGTTAATATGTTGTTTATGATGATGAAGATTTCATAGAGGATTATACTTATTATGAACAATATATTTAGATGAGCAATGAGTTAATTCCTTAGAACACCTTCAATTATAATAACACCAACTCATGCATGCCTAACAAAAAAGACCAATTTCATAAATATATATTAAAACAAGCATTAATTACCCTTTTCATAAAAAGAAGCATATTCAACTTCACAGTTGTGTGAATTGTATTTTTCCATATTAAATATTAAAGTAAATTTAATTAAAGATAGATTACAAGCACAAATTTCCCCTTTCATAAAATAATTACATTCAAATTCACATTTGTCTAAATTATATTTCCACATATTATATAAAGTATAGTGTTTTTAAACATAGATTACAACAAGCACAAATTGCCCTTTCATAAAATCATGAATACATGCAACTAAATCTTAAACCTAATTAGAGTTTAAGTAATCTATTCAAAAATTATTAGGCACAAGATATGTATAGTAGGCAATTACCAATTTCCAACTGAACCACAAATTTTAGGGGAAAGATGTACTCTTACACTTTTAGGGTTTTACACCTAGAAGGAAAGGGATTTCTTTCTTTCACACCTAAAATTTAAGAGGGTTCATTCAAAGGATTAGGGGTTTGATGTGATGTGTGTGAATGTGTCTAAATGTAATGAATTGAAGATAAAAACTAACTAGTAATGAAAAACCTAGAAAATGAACTATGTTGGAAAACACATTGTGATATACAAATGACCTAAGAAACATGAATTGTAAACTACTACAAAAATGAATGAAACTGAAGGGGTGCACCTAGAAGTGAGTGGAAGACTAGAAGATAGATTGGAAATGATGTTGATGCTGAAATTTAAGTTTGTTGGGACACTTACACCATTCTGGGCAACCCAGTCTAGTTTAGGGAAAATTTTGGAAAATTGCTTCGGAGCCCATTTCGGCCAAATGGGTATCCAGATCTACCAAAATCTCTGAAAAGCAGGTTCAGAGGGATTATTTCACCATTGTTAACGACTTAGTCCTCTTCTGAATTTTTGGAAATTAGAGGGTGGAAATGGAAGCCCCTAGTCTGCACTTTTTGCTCCTTTAGGTATCTGATCCTGAAAGTGAAGAATCTGGTATGCAAGTGTCTTCCAAGCTTCAACTAGGGTTTCTCCAACCTTGAAGAGCTTTAGAAAGTTTTTGAAGACTTTTCCACCTTGGTTCTTTGCCAAATCTGCACACAAGACCTGCAAATCACACAAAGAGGGAAAACTTGTTGATTGTTAGGGATTGGGGGTTTGTCTTGGTGAAACCCCTTTTGAGTAATCAAACCAACATGATGAAATAATGTAATGATGCATGAAACAATAGATTCTACCTTGCCTTGATGATAGATCTTGAGTTGCAACAATGGAGATTCAACCCTTGAATGCTTCAACAAAGATATCTTGATGATTGTGAATGCTCAAACCCTAGCTTGCTTGAGAAGAGTGAGAGAGAAGTGAGGAGTGAATAATGAACTAGGAGAGAGAGAAAATAAGGGTTAAAACCCTTATTTATACATGTTGTGCCCTAATTTCCCCAAAATAACACCACATATGCCGACCTTAGGGTTTAGGAGACAAAATATTGCAAGAATTTTAAGTTTAATTTGAATTTTATGCCACAAGGGACTAGGTCACCCAAGGTGACGACCTATTCCACATGGGCATTTTTGATTGGTTGTCGGGGATTAAAAGGTGATTATTGATGTTTGTCGGGATTGTCTCCTGAAACACACTAAAGTTGGACCTGTAAGTGCATTAAGGGGTCATTATGTCATAAGAAAGGGGTTGATTTAGTGATGACAAGCCTAGGAAAGTGAAAATGTTTTACAACACTTTGAAACAAGGCTTGGAAAGGGGTAAAAAGAGGTCCAAAATCCATAGGCAAGGGTCCAAATGAGTGAAAAGTGTCAAGGGTACACTTTTTAGTGACACACCAACTTTATAATATTTTTGACAAGCAATAAATTTTTTGATATCCCATTTCCAAAAAAATGTTAGTTTAAAATTACCAAATGAAAGAATTGTAAACTTAAATTTAACAATTAAATTGGAGAGATCATAGTGATGATCAAATAGAATATTTAAATTTCCATAACAAATAAGTGTGTTACAAAACGCAAAAGATGCCTATGTTGATAAACACCTTCAACACCAATTTTGAAATTTGGAATATTTTGACTCTTTTTCGGTAAAAAGTTAAAAAAACAAAAATCCTTAAGCATTCAACTATAAATTTCACCAAACATTATTGTACCTTTGTTGATTTTTATAATCACAAAGAAAACCAAAAAAATAATTGAGCCACTTCATTACTGATATGACACAAATAAAACCAAAAGAACTAGTTGGATCACTTCATTAGTGATGGAACCTCAAAGAAAATCCAAAAAAACCAATTGGGTCACTTCATTAGTGATACAAGCACCAAAAAACCCAAAATAACCTTCCATTTACAACCACAAAGAGGAGTAAAGAATAGAAATCCCATCTAAAATAGTAAAGATTTAAAAATAGATGGAAAGAATAGTATGTGATCCCTTAAACCCCATCTAAAACTATGTTTCAATTTAAAACCATTTAAAAATATTTTTCAATTTAAAACTATGCTTCCATTCAAAACCGGTGGAGGATTAAGAAGGTTGATAACCCTCATGAATAAAAAAAAATTAAAGCATAGCAAACATATCAAAATTCAGAGACGTGAAGCAAAAAAAATGAAAATAGAAGAAATGAAACACGACAAACACCTCAAAACACATGCCTTGCTAGTTCATTTCCTTAGTGAGGTGTAGAATCCTCACTTGGGTTGAAGACATGCAAACAAAAACCTAGAAGACAAGCAATGAGAAATGATCTAGCATTAGCAACCATTCCTTTCATGGAGGCCAACACCAATATAGAGCTAAAATGAACATGTTTTGGTGCAAAATGCAATGAAATTTCGAGAAGAGGAGTCTTGATAGTGGGGTGTTGATGAGAAATAAATGCAAGGTATTGAAGCATTGAAGGCTCTATGGCGTGAAAATTTAGCATCATCCTATACAAGTATATGTGAATGGACTTGGTGTTAATGTGGTGGGTTGGGAAGGAAAGAGGAGGTGGCAAGCATTTAATGTTATCGTGTTTTAAAAAAGGCGGTGTTGTGCCAACTCGCCACATAACATGGTCAACACACACTAGTGGGACATGTTAGACTGGGATTTGAGGTACTCTTAATCCACCATTGATTGACCTTCAAAATAGATTGGAAAATACCTCACTCCACCTCTCTTCATCATCCATGTGGTAGATGAGTTAGCCACCCATCAAAACAAAATATTTGTGTCCAAGCTTACATTACATAGGTGGCAAAGGATTTATTTTGTCTTTGGTCCACGTGGTGCTCTAGGTGGACCGCAAAAGTTAGGGTGTTCCACTATGGGGCCCTGTCCCCTATATTTATAAACTAGAAGTACAATGATATATTTTATCTTTTTACACCATATTTATAAAATATTTAAAAGTACTTTAAACAACTGACTTGAGTACGAATATCTTAGTTTCTCATGTAAACTATCATGTAGTGTTAGTTATGGCTACCATTATCTTACACTCATCCTCAATTGCATGGAAATACAACTAGAATTTTCATCTCTTGAAACAAAAGTATATGTTTTAGATCTTGAAGATTAAATTCTAACTATTACACCATTACTCATGTATACTTAGCTTCAAACTTTAGCAAAACTTGAATAATCTCTTGTTGATTCCGCTACTCTCATCTCTAGCTCTCACTTTCTTACTACTAAAATATCCTTTGATGTCAATGTAGTCTAAAGATTCTTAGAAACATCTTGTGCTTGTAATATTTAGGCATTTAGAAGCATATCCTTCAATATATCAAGGTTATATGTTAGTATAGAATTTATTACATAATAGGAAATATTAGTCCACACATAGGATCCTATGTTGTTGATTATGTAGGGAATATTGATAGTTGAAATAGGGCCTTTAGGTGTATTTTTTCTTGTTTGAGATTGATTTATAAGAGGACAAAGAAGCAAGATTCTATATCCTTATCTACTACCAAAGCTAATAACTATAGTGTGAAGGAGGCAACTTGTTATCCCATATGGCTTTAGATTCAATTTCGTAAATTACTTTTCCTCAAACAATGATCATTTTAGATGATGCACAATCTAGTTCACCATCCATAGAAAAACACATCTATATTCATATACACTACATGTCAAATAATTATTTTGAGTATCTTTTAATTGAGTATTTTACTCACATATTTATTAAGGCTCTTCCTAAGAATGAATTCCTTAAGCTTTATGTTTAGACTAGACTTCACAAGTCTCATTCTAGGGGTTGATGTAAATTAAGGTGATGGATGTAAGAAAACACTCAACCTTAAGGTAGGATATAAGGGTGTAGAATATTGAGTTAGATTTTCCTCCCATAGGGTCTTATCTTTGTGCACTTTATGGTCTAAGCAACCTTGCACACCTTATGCATTGTGTAATCTATATCAAGCCTCTTTATCCCTTTTTTTTTTCTAATGACTTAGATGTGTACACATTACATAGTAAGACCATTATGTGTATCTCATTCCATTTCATATACTCCAAATGATTCATTTATCCCATGGACATGAATCTAACATTTTGCATTTCTTCTACTTGTATGTCCTACTTGCTTCAAGTTGTTTATTTTGATTCTAGGCTTATATTGCATTAATTCCTTCCATTATCGAAGTGAATAATTTTCACAATTTTGTATTCTAATATATTTAAAATATCTAGTGATATTTTACATTAATAAGAATTATCATAATTTTATTCCAAACACAATTGTGTTGATTCTAGTTATAAATAGTAAAGCATATATCAAGTAGCGAATAGACTATTTGGAACATTTTATTTAAAATGTGTGTATGCATGTGCATGTGTATAATTTTACTCCAAATATAATTGTGTAAATTATAGTTATAAATGATAAATTATATTTCAAGTTGATGTACAAACTATTTAGAAAAAATTATTGTGGGTGTGTGTGTGCATGTGTTTCTATGCATGTTTTGTTATGATAAAACAAATAACAACGATTTAATATCAAAAGACTAAATTTAATTTTTTATGTATGTATGTATGTGTTTGTGTTTATGTGTCTCTATGTGTGATGGTATCAAACCAATAGCAATGATTTAATAGCAAAAGACTAAATGCAATTGTTTGTTTGTGTATATACTTTTTTGTGTGGATATGGTTATGTTTGTGTGTGTCTATGTATGTGTGTTTGTGTACATATGCCTATGTATGTGTGTTTGTGCACGTGTCTATGTGTGTACTTCTCGATGAGTTTATCTATCCATTTGCATGTGTATTTATGTATGCATTTGTGTGTGGATGCGTGTCTATATTTGTGTATCTGTTCATGTGTATATTTGTTTTGTTTGTGATTGTGATCAAATAAATAGCGATTTAGTATCGAAAGACTAAATTCAATTGTTTTGCATCATCTATAATAAAATATTTATTTTAAAATATAACTAAGCACCTCTAACCTTCTAAATTACTATATTATTTACTAGCACCAATTCTTTTTTTATCTATATCCACATAGATATTATTTTATTTATTATTGATTAAACTTTTAAATAAATTTTATAGAAAATATTATTTTTTCTACAAAATTAAATATATATATTATTATAAAATTATATAATATTAAATGTTTACTCATGTCTAGTTTTCATTTTATTGATTTAAAAAAATAAAATCTTATCACTTAGAAAAAAACTATTTATATTTTTGACAATCTATATTATTATCTAAAATATAGATTATAACTGAATTAAATATTTTTTATTTTTTAAATTTTTATTCGAAAATTGAATTTAACACCATTATTTTTTTAATTGCACCATATTGAATGAAAAAAGCCAAAGAGATAGCATTTTTAACATTTCTAACATTTCTCCCACAATGAACGACCAATGTATTACAATTAACTCCACACTTTCCGCCTACAATGATTTTCAAATGCTTTGTAGAAGTGACGATAGTGTCTCTACTAGTTTTTTATGTTCCCCTCTCACACCCAAACCTCTCTCCACTTCCACTTCTCCCTTCTTTGCAGAGTAGAAGGGTTTTATTTTTAAGGAACCATCCGCAGGGACCCATCCGGGAAGATGTTGGAAGACAACTATCAATGCCCATCTACCCTCCTCTATCTCCATTATCTGAGATATTGTACCATTACTCTTCCCCAAATAAGTTGTAATTTGTGTAAGAGAAACAGAATTTATAATATAGCAGAGCATAGTGGCATTGCCATTGGAAGAGTGGTTCTGCAGCAATCTAGGTTCGGAGAAAAGGTCCTTGTTAGAGGAGTCAAAGACAGAGAGATTCGGTGAGAGTAGTAAAGAGTCTACAACTGAGCATGCATCACGGACCGCCCGCACACCTATTTTTATTTCATCTGGCCATTTCTGCAAATTCCTTGCACAACATTCAGTCAGTCAATGCACGATTACATGAAGATAATTAAAATATTTTATTCCTAGAAACTATTATATTACCTGTATCGTTTGAATGCAACTTCCAATAGTTGATCCCTTGTTTGCTCTGAGTTTCACCTCCCTCAACTTCTCCATCTGCTCCAAACTTTCTATACCCGACACCTCACAGCAGAACTTTAGTTGCAATATTTCTAATCTTGTGCAATATTTTAAACCTTCAATTTTATTAATTCGGTCGCAATAATCTACTTTTAATTCTCTGAGAGAAGTTAATCGTGCAATGCTCGGAAGCTCCTCCAACTTTGGACACCGCGATAATGACAAACAGTAAAGGCTTGCTGGCAGTGCTTCGATCTCTGTTAAATGATTATTGTTGCGAATTTCGATCTCTGTTAAATGAGGATAACGGTCTTCAGAAATTGAAATCCTGCACACTTCTGTATTGTCTAGTGACATCCACTTCAGGTTGCTCAATGCAAAAGATGAAGACGCAAAATCTACTTGGCTGATTGGGCACGAGAATATAGATAAATGCTCTAAGAGATTAAGACGCCCGACAGAGAACGGTAAACATTTCAGCTTTGGACAAATCCGAATTGAAAGCCCGGTCAAAGAGAACAAATCTCCAAGAGAGGTCGGCAAAGATTCCAGGTTCCTACAACCCTCAATTGAGAGACTAGTCAAGGAGGACAAATCTCCTAAAGAGTTTGGCAAAACTTACCAACAAGTCACTTGTTATCTCCATCCTTCGCAGCTCGCTTAGTTGACCGATATTAATTGGTAGCCCCCTTAATCTCACAACACCATCTAAATAGAGCTCTCTCAAGGACGCTTGATTTGTGATGTGACGAGGCAACTCTTCCAATTCAATGCAATAACGAAGATTTAAATACTCCAGCTTTGCTATGTTTTGGAAATCATCTGACTTAAGTATCAGCTCATCACACCCCGATAAATTGAGATATTGCAGGAGCATGAAGTTCTTAAAAGAAACTGGTAAACTCCTCAAATTTCTGCACGACAAGTCTAAATATTGCAGACTTGTCAAATCACCAAAACTGCTCGGTAGTGATGATAGCATTTGACAAGATTCCAACTCGAGGTGATCCAACAATTGCAGGCGGCAAAATTCTTCTGGCAGACTCCTAACATTATTGTTACCTTCAACTTTTATCTTTTTCAACTCCTTGAGACACCCTATTGAATTTGGAAGTCTATGGAATTTGTGACAACCAGAAATAACCAACTCTCTTAACTGCACGGGAGCCTGCATCACATTTCCAACGAAACAAACGTAAAAATACTGCAATTATTAAATAAATTGAAATATAGATTTAATAGAGAAGAAATTGATGACTACTTACGTCGCTTTCAGCCTCCCACAACTCTTCCAAGTGACGTTCCTTTAAATTTTTTTCATTTAGTTCTAAAACCCTCAAATTTTTCGAGGAAAGCCATGCTGGGAGATTTCTCTGGCCAATTTGGAACCAGCGAAGCCAAACCAGTTCCCTTGATACTTCACCGATTGCTTGATTAAAGTAATCTCCTCTAATCACTAAAAGCTTTAGTCCAACTAAAGAGGGTGCAGACAACAAAATTCTCCCTCTTACATTAGGTGTGAGTTCCTCCTCCGAGCAACAACCATGAAATAGGGATAAATATGCACCATATGACCTTCGCTTTTTTGTTCCTATAGGGATTTCAATTGGGACTTCCTTAATTCCTCGAATGACATTTACTTTCTGAAAAAAGAAGAAGATAAATTTAGTGGATGTTCAAATACATACAGAGTAAATAAGTAAGTTGTTCAGTCCATTTGATTAAAAAAAGGGCTAGCAAGACTATCCTTTTAAACAGCTGTTTAAAACGTAAGATCAATAAAAAAATTAGACAGAAGATGTTTCTGCTCACACAATAAAATAAACTATTATTCTTATTTCAGATAGTTTGTCAGCATTAATAATTTGCTGGGGTGACCAAAATCGGTAAGGCGAGTGCTGATTTGCAATTTCCTTTCCAAGATCTCTTAAGTGATCATGCATTCTTATGCAATTTCTATAGTCAAGTTCAACCATACACTTATTTAGAAGTCTTTCCCAACTGTGCAGACCACTCCATCCTGATCCCTCCCAAACTTCAATTGCCAAACTATTCTCTTCTCCAATAAAAAAACAAGCAATGTCAAGGAATGCCTCTTTTTCTTCATCATCAAGAGCATCATTACTTACTTTGAGTCTCTCTTTGATATAAGTAGGCAATATCCTTGAGATTTTATGAAACAAAGTCTTCCAATATTATTTGCTGGACTTTCCATATAATTGTCCTCCAAATACCTTGAGAGACAGGGGCAATCCATCGCAAACCACTACAAACTTTTTAACAAGCTCTTCAAATCCATCAAAAGGAGAGGATTGTAAAAATGCATGCCAACAAAACAGTTTTTTGGCATCAAATTGATCTAATCCTTTCATTTTGTATATGAGAGATATGCCCCAAGATGTAAGAACTTCACATTCCCGTGTTGTAATAATGATGAGACTCCCCCTGGCAAGGCTTTCTCTTACAGGTATGAGAGCATCCAATTGGTCAGAATGATCCACATCATCCATAACAATGAGCACCCTAAAAGATCTCAAATGCCTTGCCTTGCTCTACGTTGTCAAATGTTTCATTTATACCAAGGTCTTTGAAGAGTTGAATCTGCTTGTTCTGCAACACATGTTTGGCTTCTCTAATATCAAAAATAAAACTAGACCTCTTCATAGACAAAGATCTTCTGCTGTATAATTCTTTGGCAAGAGTGGTCTTCCCCGAACCACCCATAACCCCAAATACCCACAATTTGTACACCCTCATCACCCTGGACAAGTTGGAATGTATTGTGAAAATCTTTTACTGCTTCGTTGAGTCCTACAGGATATTTTGCAACTACTAATGGCACGTTGCTTATTTCTTTCACTACAATGTTCACAATATTCTTCAACAGCCTCACCTCATCACTGAACAAGTAAAAACATTGAAAAATCAAACTACTACCAAGCATTTATGCCTAAGTTAAATTACATGGTTATAAAAAGAACACATATTTGATACGATAGGGAGGTTGAATGTGTGGTACTTACTCATTATCTTTGATGATTTCCCCACTGTAAAATGAGACCTTGTGGAGTGCATCTTCCCACTCCTTGAGCTTTTCAGGGCTATATCTACCTTTCCTTTTGTACCTCTCAAAGGCATCAAAGTACACTCCTTTGGCTACATATCTGAGATCAGTAGGCTCTACATAGTTAAAAACGGGAATGATTTTGGCGCCACTTTTTAGCATATATGCGAGCTCTGCCGAACACCAAGGAGATTCAGCATATATCTTTGAAAAAATTGCTATGTGAAGGGTAGCACCGCGGATTGCTGCTTCTATTCTTGTAGGCAAGAAATCGCCATAATCCAGCTCCTTTGAATCTAAAAAAGTTGTAACCTTCATTTCATCAAGAACCTTATGGATCCTGCTAGCTAAAGTTGTTTTGAATCTGGTCCCCGATGATTAATGAAAACATCAAAAGACGGCTTCTGGATAAGTGTTGAGGTTGTACCCGAAGTAGATGGTGCGATTTCATGAAAAGCAGCAATAACCTCATTATCTGGAATACAAGGGTTTGTAGAAGTAGACGCCATGAGAGTAGATTTAACTGAACACAGAGAAGCAATGAGAGAAAACCAATGAAAACAGGCTGGAAAGAGGCTCGGTTTGAACCAGGTCAAGCGCTGAGCACGAGTAAGGTAAGAGTGGGCAGGGGATGAAAATAAAAAGAGACTGGTTGTGTAAAGTATGTGTGATTTGTGTCTGACTGTGAAACTTCGGGGAAGAGATGTGAAATCCTGCGAATCAAGGAAACCGTGTGGAAGACAGCGGATGATGTGAAAGTAACGCGGAATCGTACATGAAAGCATGTGGAAAACTGCAAAAAGCTTCACCAATTCGGACAATGATCGAATGTGAAAGAGATAAAAGGGAGTTGTGCCGATAAAAATGACATGTATAGAGGAAAGGCCGAATGATGTGACAAGTGGAGTCATTTGGTACTTCGGAAAATACAAAGAGTCAATATACGTATACTAGCATCAATAATGGAAATAAAGAGACAATACCTATACTAGCATCAATAATGGAGTGCAGAAGGGGACCCATCTCAACAAAGTAAATTGTAGAGTGGGACCATGAGAATAATAGAAGTCATTTTTTAATATATATTTAGTTTTTCAGATATCATGGTAAAATATTTTGTTTCAAAATTATAATGTTATCAAGAAGTGATCATAATTATGGGTTGTTATAAGATAAGAAAATATCTCTTTTGTAATTTCATTTTATGTTTATGTATCTATTCTAGGGTTCATAATGTTAAGATTCAGTTTTTACTACTAATTTTAACATCTTCAATGATCACAAAAGGATTTTACAAGAGCCTAAACTCAAGAAATCATGCCTAAATTCCTTATAAAGTTTAAAGATCAAATATATCACAAGTCCACCCTAGCACCCTTAGACACTCTAGTACTCAACATGTAGCACCCTGACACTTATTAAATGTTGTCAAATGATAGTTTCCCTCTTTTTTATGTTATAATTTGATTAAGTTTCTAGCAAGCATTTACCTAAAAATTTGGTAGTGATTGATATAGAAATTGGTATTCTTTCCTCTAAAACACATTAAATGTCTTTCCAATGCAAGAACAAAAACATAGTATCTTTATCTTCTCTCTACACAAGGAATTGTAAAAAAACACAATTAAAAGTGAAGGAGTTGAATATTAGAGTTCTAAATCATAAAATATTAGGGGCATTATCTTAATTATTCCATCATGAATCTCTTTTATTCCTCCTCCATTTGATCATATTTTAGTTTGTTTTCTCATCTTACCATTATTGGAATGAATAGAACCCTGGTTTCCTTCTCACATTGTGTAGAAGACTTATTATAGACTCATACTTCAAATCTAAAATTTCTCTTCCATTTATCTCTTATCCAAGTCTTTCTTGTAATCCTTAATGCATCTTGTTTGACCTTTATTAACATGTTCCTCTCTTTTTCAATCCATTACTTGAAGTTCTACTAAAGTGTATAAGTTACAACACCTATGACATGAATCCAACTTCAACAACCTAACTGATTGTTATACACTAAAGCACTAGGCATCATATGGAACATAATATCAAGTGCAATGGATCCCAAAGTGATAGGTAAAGTAGTAAAACCAAGGGATTCATGGGTCACATTGTCAAAGTCTTTGATGATAATTTCAAATTATGGTCACAATTTAGTAGAGTCAACTTTGATGACATCCAAAAAAGATCTCACCATAAATGTTTCGAATAGATCCATTATCCATTAAAGTTTCAGTTTGATTCAAAGATGCTAGTTTTTCAACACAATATATAATGTGAGGAGGAGGTAATTCACGATATGTAGATAAAATCTTAGATTTGTATTGACCAATAGTCACTAAAAGAGTAACATTCTTAGTAGGAGTAATAGTAGATCAAATAATGATTGTAGATAAAAAAAAATGTCCTTATGATGTTTTAAAACATGTGTTTCAAGTAATTACATTAAATCCCAGAGAGATATTTTAGTATGAGTATCCTTCTATTGATCACTTAAATCAAATCCCTTAGCCATCTTTTTATATATGTAGTCAATTACATAATGATCAAAGGACCATAATCAATAAACCATGAGAACATCTTATAGTCCTTAATATATGTATGAAGATGATTCCAAAATAAAGAATCATAAGAATCCACATAAGGAATGATCTAATAATCACTTGCTTAAGCCAAGTTTGGGTGGGTAAGGATCTACTGAGTGTCAAACTTCAAAAGCCCCAAACCTAGCTAAATATGGATAGCTAAAATATGAGTGAGGTAAGGGCATATAAATAAATAAAAATAGTCTATATTTATATATGAAAATTGAACCCTTGAGGCATAACAAGATTGGGTAGCCCATGGAATTCAAGAGATATATTGTTGTATGTTAGACTCAAACCTTAATAAACATCTTCATGATGAACAATCAAAATAACTTGGTAAATTCAAATTGTAAAATCTAAAATAAAAGTACATAATTAGAAAATTAGGTCTAAAAATGAGACCCTAATAGTAAAATCAAAGGTGGGAACTTGGTTAGCAAAGAAAGATCACACTGTTAAAATTGTGAAACACACACAAAGTAGTATCAAGCGACAAACAAGAACACCTCCCACACATGACAGTTGCAAACAATGATTTGTTATTTCCTCAAAAAGAAAGAACTTACGTAATTGAATAATACAAAGAAGGAGAATGCTTATAAGAGAAAATCCTAGATGATAAGGGAATCAGATCATGGAAAGTATCATCATCCTATGTGATGAGACATAATTATGTAATAATAACTCAATCTAATAAAATAAAAAAACACTCATAAGTTTAGCTTAAATGCACAAAGTGAAATTGATATAATAGTTAATTAAAGATTAATTAATTATTAGCTAATTAAAGATTACAAGAACACACCCCTTTAAGCGTAACTTAAGGAGTAGCTAAAAACCTCTAAAAGTGAATGCATAAAAAGAAAAGAATGCATGGTGGAGAAAGATATGGATAGAAATAGATGTTTAATGTGACATGAGTGATAGAACAATTTTTAAAGATAGAAATAGAGATAGCGAGGGAGAAATAGGGAGTGTGTGTATATGAATGAGATATATATATATATATATATATATATATATATATAGAGAGAGAGAGAGAGAGAGAGAGAGAGAGAGAGAGAGAGAGAGAGAGAGAGAGAGAGAGAGAGAGAGATAAAAAATAGAGTTATAGGGAGATAAAGAGATAGAGGGAGAGGAATTCAACATGAATAAACAATATAACATCAAAACCTATATATGCACTTACAACTCAGTGGGTAGAACATTAATATGGTATAAAATAGATAGACATTCTCAAGATTAAACAATTACATCACACTAGGTATAACAATTACATCATATACAATAGATATGCATTCACATAGACAAATAATATAACTTGAAACCTTAGATATGCACTTGTAACTCAATGGGTAGAACATTTACATTATATACAAGAATAGACATTCCTAGGCATAAATAATATAACTGAAAACCCAATAGGTTATGCACTTACAACAAATTGTGCATAAAAATTACATCATATTCAACATATATGTATTGAGAGCCATAAACAATATGATTAAAAACCCCACATATGCACTTACAACACAATGGATTAAAAAAATACATTATATACAACATATATGAATTCACATGCATAAATAATATAACCTCAAACCCTAGATATGCACTTACAACTTGGTGGGTAGAACATTAATGTGGTATACAATAGATAGACATTACCAAGCATAAACAATATAACTAACAATTACATTGTATACAATAGAAATGCATTAAGAGGCATAAACAATATAAATGAAAACCCCATATATGCACTTACAACATAGCGGGTAGAAGATTTACATTGTATAGAATAGATATGCATTCACATTCTTAAACAATATAATTTTAAACCCCATATATGCAGTTATAGCTCATCGGGTAGAAGATTTACATCCTTTACAACATATAGGCATTCTCAAGCATAAGTTGTACAATATAATTGAAAAACTTATATGTTATGCACTTACAACACAGTGGGTAAAAGAATTACATCGTATACAACATATATGCATTGAGATACATAAACAATATAATTGGAAACCCCATAGATATACATTCCCAGGAATAAACAATATAACATAAAATCATATATATGTACTTACATCACACTAGCTTAAACAATTTGTTTAGCATATATTTGTTCTCATTTTAAATTAGGGGATTTATGAATTAAATTCCCCTCTCAATGAACACAAACATGTTTTTAGCGAGTTCTAAATAAATGACACAATGTCTGTTATCCTTGAATCCACCTACGCTCAATTCATGGGATAACCCCTACGAAACTTGTTCGATTCGTAGTCTCGTGCACTCTAAGTATGCAAAATGAGGCATAATTTCATTTGCCTTTGAGTGTGGTCATGAGCCTTGAATCGTCCTCTCAAGCTCTTGCCTCATTTCATTTTTCTAAAACCTTCAAAACAAGTATTTTCTCACATTTTGGTTTTCCCAATGTTAGAATTTTTTTAGCCCATGTAGTAGCGCTAATTTTCAGCGCTCCTACATGGGAAGTTGGAATTTTTTTTATGTGCAATAACATTGATTTTTAGCACCACTGCACGTCATTAAATTTTTTGAGAATTACACTTGTGTTGATTTTTAGCGCAAGTGCACTTCTTTATTTTTCATCTCTGTAACTAACACTCCCACACTAGTGTAATTAATGCAACTTAACACCTTTTTAATTTCACTTTAAATTTATTTTGAATCACTTTGTTTTCATTTCTTTTTAACTTTCATTCTTCTTTTGATGCCTGCGGACTTGGCCTGATCATCTAATCTCGAGTTCGTTAATCTGGGGTTTCATTTTAAACCTCCGGGTATGTTTTCCATTTTCGCCTTCCCTTTTGATTTTCATATTTATTATTAATAACTAGGGTTTAAGTTTTAGAATCATTTTTAATTTGTCTTAATTAGGTTTGGTTGTTAGTATTTGTAAACTATTTTCATTTTTATGTTTGTTTTTGGTAACCAATCTATGGATTCGTTTATCGATTTGCTTAGGGTTTTCCAACTATAGATTTACCTCTTTATTTTACCATTTGAGTGATTGTTTGTGATAGATCATTTTTCATCGATTATGCGTTGAAAACTCATTTCCAGCTTTGTGTCATTGATAGCATTGCTCATGCCTTTTCATGTAGGGTCGACACAACCTTGTATACTACATTGACTTTCGCAATACATGAGTCAACCTTATTTCATGCATTGTCAGTGTTTTTCACCCGTGATGCATCTGAGTTTTCCTAATACTTAAATGTTATGGCGTTGAAAAACCCCACCATGATATGAATACCACCAACTCCAAAGACTTGCATGAGCACTAAAAAAATGTGCTTCGACATGCAACTATGATTTACCCAAATTATGTAAGGGTGTTGAAAATCAGCGCCCTTACACCTTTTTTGCTTTCAAAATATAAAGGCACTAAAATTTAATGTAGATGCACCAAAATTTGAATTTCCACATGCAAGGTCACACTTTTTTAGCAACATTGCAAACATTCAAGTCCTTCCAAGTCATGCATAGGCGCTGAAAAAGTGCACTACTACATATGTCCATCTAAACATGCAAGTAATGAAAAAGCATTATTTTTCAATGATTCTACATATGAGTTACTCTAAGCATGTAGTGGCACTGTAAATCAATGCCCCTACACAAAATAGTGAAATTTTCACTCACCAAGAAATTTCCCTTTCAAAGCTTCGTTTTGCTCGCAATTGCTCAATTTTTTCCACTTAATTGCTTCCATCTGCTAACTCCATTGCACTCACTCGGCTTCTCCCCACTCTTGCACTTACTCAATACAATATTTTTATAATATTGGGGAGAACCTCTTTGTCTCATTGCAACATCTTTTCATGTTCTTTTAGACATTTGTCAAGACTTACTTTGCAAGATATCAACATTTCCTGATTCATTCAATGACAATCGAGGAATCTCCATCTTTAAGCAAGAAATCTACCATGAAGTATAAATACCAAGGTGTTTATCCTCCTATAGTGGTTTCATCTAAAATTGATGAGATCAAGGATATGAAGATAAGACATTTGGACATGGTTGAATTTGTCAAGAGAGAAAAGAAATAGCCTCTAAGTCAAGAAATAAAGATGGTAGTTGATAGCAACATTCATTTGGTTGCTTCATTTCCAATGGCAACTCACTATCCTGAATTTGTTCTGCAATTGACTTCCCATTATGTTAGAGAAGACAGGAGTGTCAAAGATTCTTCGGGCCATGTGGTGATGAGACTTGATGTAGAATTCTTTGATATGGTTTTCCAAGTCCCAAATATGGGAACCTATACAAATCTCACTATTTAGAATGCTTAGGAGACTTATGACAAGAATCATAATGTAGCTAAGCAACTAATCAACACCGAGTGGTTGAAAACTCCAAGGCCCGATCTAGAAAGATGGCCTAAAGGCTTCCCCCGCAATGATTTTGTAGAAGATGTGAATGATTTGATTACTCTCCTAAGTAGGGTTAAAGGTTTGCCAACTTCTTCAACATTTCAAGAATGGATGTATGAGTATATCAAGATTATCAGGAGGAAGAAGCAACATATCTTTTAGGGTGCACAAATTAGTGACGTGATCCATGATCAACTCATTAAGGTACACACTTCCTTAAAGTTTTACATGACTTCATACCTAGTATATGTTGCAACTACAATGAAGCAGTATCTAAGGTTGACAACATAAGGAGATAAAAGATATGTACTTGTACACAAATATTATCATCAAATCACCCTTAAAGGAAGTATCAAGCACTTTAGAAGGGTGAATGATGATTTATTTGCACCATTATTGTGTATGTTTGATCTGTCACTTGAAAAGAAAAGAGTTTCTAACAAAGCTTGGGAAGTGGTGAAGAAATATGGATGCATTTTCTTGCAATTCCCTAATTTCACCTATCTTAGGGTGGGTTGCTTTACATGATATCCATACATGCTGCCAAGGCATCCTAGTGATAAATTTGTACTAATGGAGTTGTGTAGGCAAGTTATCTCAATGCATAATCAACAACAAGCTATTCACAAGTCGTGGTTTAAATTCCCTATCTCCATTGGAAGGCATTTGGTGCAAACGATGCCTAAGGCTAAATTAGTAGAATCATAAATGTAGATTGTAACTTTAAGAACCTTCAAAAGAAGAGTAGATTTTGACTATAGGGGCATGAAAGGCAAGATAAATAAGATTCATTCACATATCTACTGTGTTGAGGATATCTGGATGGAATGTAGAGATGATGAAGAATTCAATAGAATGGATTATTGTAGGCTCACTATGGAGAAAATCTATGATCTTGGTTTAGCAGATCTTTATGAAGATATAAAGGATACTAGTGATATCATGAGTGCTACTTATGAAGAAAAAAAATAGCATACAAACCTTTGCCTCTCATCCAATGGTCCCAAAAGGAGGTTACATCTATTCGAAAAAGGTTTGCTCCTATTTTCAATAATACCAATGTATGGTTGCAGAGGAAAGGCATTAAGTTGAAACCTTTCACTACAAGTTCTAAGGGTGAGGATTTTGATGATCAAGCAAGAAAATAATAGGAGATCAAAACTAAGAATAGATAAAGTGGTCCTTCCTCTTCAACACGTAAGGGACCAAAGATCACATTTACTTGTGGGAAGAGTACAACACCATCTACAGAAGAAGAGCAACCTACAGAGGAAGAACATGCACAAGAGGAAGAGGGTGAACAAACAACAAAAGGGAAAGATGAAGAAATGTGGGTATCACCACATGATAATATCTCACAAGATCTTCCCCAAACATCATCACCTATTTCTGCCACAACACCTTCAACTTCTCCCATTCCTAACTCTCCACCTTCTCCTCTTCCAACTCCACCTCCACCTACAACAGTTTTTCCTACAGTCAATGTAATAATACCTCCATTCGTACATACAATTATTTGATCCCCTTCCTTGAGATCAATATTACAGAATGTAGAGGTTATTTCGGGGTCTCCATCCTCAATTCCTAGTTTATCATCTCCCTCCTTTGATATTTCCTCATAATTGGATTTTGATTGATTCTTGAATGAATCATTATCGGATGCATCAAATGTGCAGATTCTAGGTGTCGTGATGAATGAGACTTCTCCTATTATAACTACTACATTTGTGTCTACAAGTACATGTATGATATAAACTAGGGGAGGTCCTACAACCACACAAAACAATTCCACACAAAAACAACAACTTTCAAGTCATAAGTTCTCAAATACTCTTTATGTCAACAATCCTTCTTTATGCCTTATGGCATAGCAAACTCACTAAATCGGGAATATCTCCTTGGTGTTGTCCTTTCAAATTAAGACCATCAGGGTTTCAAACTCCAATCAAGATACTCAATAACATACCACAGTCAATCAATAGGTTACTTTGATACAACTCTCTCAAATCAGGCTTTTAACACCAACTAAGCCTTAAATTAGGTCACTTTTACAAAGGGACTCTACCTTAAACTTTCCTTTTCACTCAAAATTAAATTTGGAATCTCTCTATAGGTTACCAATCCAAATATTCCACAATTTTTTCTCATACATCCACCCTCCAAGATACCTAAACTCAAAACCCTCTTTTATAGCCAAAAATTAAGGGTTTTAATGGAAATCACATTTCTAGACCTCAATCAAACTCTCCACCACTTCAAATAGGTCTAAATATGCTTTCACATGCTCAAAAGTTCAACACAAACTGCTGCCCCAATGTAATTCACACTTTACCATACCAAAACCTCACTATTTCATTAGGAAAACTCAATTTCCTCACCTAGGGCTTCATGCCCAACACATCATTCGATCTCCCCTGCACTCTCTCAGCATTTACACACCTAATTCCTAATAGAATAGACCCATTCCAAAAATTATAGTAGCCACGATGAGTGGAATGGGTCAAATTTTCATTTTGGAGGCTTACAAACCCTTAAAACAGGGTATTGAAACCAGTTACATTGAAATTGATCAAACTTTCACCAAATAAAATGTCAAAGGCTCAAAAAAAATGTATTGAGAAGATAAATCACACCACTAAATGAATACAAAACAAAATTAGATCAACTTGTAGTTGTACGGGTCGTACAGTTCATAAACTACAAGGAAAACTCATAAAATCTAAAAAAAGCAACAATATAATTGATTGTTCTTCCAAATCTTCAAGATCCAACTTACATCGATGATTTCCATATTATTTACGATTTTTCCCTCCAAAATAACTGTCCTAATTCCTACAACTTCCTTTGAAATGCTATGACCGTTTGCCTTCCTTAAAAATGCAATTTTGCAACTTTTTAGCAACTTTACATCTTTTTTCAATATTTTGCACTTTTTGCAAACTTTACCTTCTAAACACCTAGATATCAACTAAAATGACTCATTACAATATAAAATGGTCTCATTGACCTTATTTTAGACAAAAGACCTCAAAACCTAAAGCCTATTCCTCAAAACCTTGAATTGACAACTTTTATTCAATTGTGCTCCTACACCAATGTATGACTCAAGTAATGACAGCAGGGCTAGAAAGTAGTGTTTCGTTTCTTCCTCCATGGATTTCTGCATAAAATCCTAAAAGGAAAAAGCAAGTAGTTTCCCCTGATGAGTTTTATTTTGAGGAGTGAGCCCACCAAATCCCAAAGGGAAAAAGAAGCCAAAGGTTCTCTTAAGGTTAAATATGAACAAGTATAGATATAAGCATGTGGAAGTGCTAGAACCTCCTCAAGGTAAAAGCCACGAAGAAAATAAAATAGAGGAATATACCATTACAAGAGTTGAACTAGGGAAAATCATGCATATAGGTGCAAAGGAAGATGCTCAAACGCCTTTGACTGCATTGATGGAGAATTTTGACAAACTAAAGGAGACCAAGGATATGTATAAAACAAAAGTTGAGCATCTTACCTCTGTGCTAAGAAGGATTGCATAATATTTTGAGAATGTAGAACCTAATGCAATGAGGATAGAAGAACCTTTGGTCCAGAAAGTAGAGAAGTATTATTCAAAGGGTAAGGTTATGTATGAATTTGTGGACAAAATAATTGAGCAGGGATCATAATTCATGACTATTATAGTGGAAAGGATTGCACAAATGTCAAAGGTGAAACTTGAGCTAGAAAAGACAAAGAATACACTTTATTTTGAGCAAAGGGAGAGGGAATAGAATCTTGAGTCTTGGATCCAGTTAAAGAAAGTAAAATTGAGTAAGTTAGTTGAAGTTGGAGTTATTCCTAACAAAGATAATTATGTGGAGATCAAGGAATCAATCAAGAATCACATACATGTCATCAAGAGTTTAATCAAGGACGTGCAACAAGTTCAAGAAGATGTTGAAGAGCATCGTGTGGTTTTGGTAAACATAATTGAAGACTTGTCGGATAAGCTTCTTGATGGTGATCATACATTTCTTCTAGCTAGTGAGATTATTCAAGTGTTTAAAGAAGCAATCCAAAAGTAGGTTGAAGATGAAGCATTTTCATTGGCTTCTATGGACATATTGTGTGATGTACAACTAACCATGGATAATCTCTTGAGACACATCTGGATCAATGCAAAAAGAGTTGTTCTTTTGCGAAGAATTTTGTCACGAAAGTCCATACCATCATCGATTACAATTTAGGACTAGATGAGACAGTGATGCAAGAGATCCTAAAGAAATATGAAAATTTCCAAGCTCAAAGCGAGGAACAATAATATTTTTGTATTTATAGAGTTAGTTATTTTTTATGTTTTTCCACATGCATTATGTAAATAGGTGTTGACATTTTTACATGTCATTTTTTATTGATGCAACTACATGTAAAAACAACACCAGTCATATGTAAAAAGGATTGTGCCATTGAATAAGTCAAATTAGTTAGACTTTTTCCTATAATAGCTCTTAGCTCTCATCTATAAATATGAGAGAGCTCTTTTGTGTTAAGGACCCTTAATCTTTTGCAATGAAGTGCTACCAAAATTGTATTCCGACTTTGAAACTTTGAGTTCAAATTGATAATCAATTTCAATCAATAAAGAATACGAATTTGCATACCAAACTTTGTTTTGGATTGAATTTGAATGAGTGAGAATGTTCTTATGTCTTTCTCACTGATTTATCTTATTAATTGATTGGAGAAGTGGTGTTTCCTTACGTGCGATTAGAGGGCATTGAAGCTAAGTTTTATAGACTTTATGTTATGTGATTTACTTGAATATTGTGTGTGTGCTATTAATATCTTTTGGTGAAGAATTGTCAAGACTTTGAGCTTTAAATTATTCATTTGGTACGTGGATTTTCGTGGCATGGATTGGAAGACTTTGTGCTCCATTTACATCACCGATTACTAAAGAATTATTATTGGGAACAATGAAAAGACTTTGTGCTTTCGCGTGTTTTCTAGTTACATATCTTTTGATTATACTGGTATTCTTGGGTTATGCTTAGGTTTAATTGGGAATATTGGGAATTACTACTTAGGTTTATACTTAGAATTGTAAGGCATTGCGAAGTAACACCGTGGAACATTGTAAACACATTTTCTGAAATAAGAGATAATGATGAATGTAACACACTCCCTATATGGTTAAAATAGTGTATATATTGTAAAGTCGAGCATAGTTTACTTTTCGTTCCAATAAGCAGCAAAAAGGGAGCCTCCCCTTTCTGAGATGAGAGATTTTATCTCATCATAGTTGTGGCCGAAATTCATGTTTTGTAATCCGTAAAGGGATTACAGAATATTCACCCAACAATGTTGAGCTTGTTCTCCATCAAGTTTGCACATCTTTCAATGTCAAGTTAAAAATTAACATAGTAACATCGAGCTCCCTCTTAGATTTCTAATTATGCATTTTTTTACGTTTCAAATATTTTAAGGTTTTGGTCTTTAATTTCTTTTGCTAAGGTCTCTCTTTTTTCTCAAAAACCTATGTACGGTATTTTTGGTCTCATTTTTTACTCGATCATCAAAATTTGAAACAAATTACATTTTTACAAACTAGACTATTCTTTGCATGTATTCATTTTTTAATTTTTTATTAGTTTCCAATAAATTTAGGGGGGAGCATGCTTAATTTTTTATTTTTCAAGATGTGTCAACTTTGAAAATTAGTAAAAAATCATATATTCATTAAAAAATTAGCAAAAAAATTGAACATAAACTACATGGTGTTAGCTAAGTTTTCACCAAAGAGATTTTTGAAATACTAAAAAAAGTTAACATTTTAGGGGGACCACACCAGATGCTATGTTATATTTTTTGATAAAAATAGGAGCATTTTGTGTGGCTCCCTTATATGAACCCCTTAATCTCCACCATTTTAAAAAAAAAAAAGTTTAGAAAGTAGATTCAAAGAACCATGACTCTTGTTCTTGTTGTGTCTTCAAATTTTGAGCATAAATATCTTTAATTTTTCCTCCAAGATCAATTTTTCCCGATTTCAAGAAAAAAACTTGGCCATTTAAGACCCCCTTTGGTCTCCCATTTCCTTGCGCATACTTGAGATATCATATAAGGATATGTAGATGAGTATATAAAGGAACGGGTAGAATCTCTTACTCCTTCCTTGATATGATCTTCAAGATAATGAAATCTAGTCAATAGACATAGCCCACCAAATTTTGGTTGTGCATACTCATCAACCATTTGGAGCTATTAAATTAAATATTTATAATTTTGTTTCTCCTTGAACTATTGCAAGCATTTTGGAAATAAATAAGGAGAGAGGAGTGACAAGTTCATATTTGTTTGTAACTCTCCTTCACCATTTGTTAGTGTTTTTGTAATATGAATAAGATAAGTGTTGCAATGTCACTTCAACTCAATGCAAAATTGTTAGTTGTATTGATCTTTTTATTTGTTGTTTTAATACCTAAATTTGATTTTATAACCCAATAAGGCACTTATTTTGAGAAGCTTGAACCTTCACATTCTTAAAAGAACAAGTCATTCACCCTTAGTGTAGGATTTATTTTTTAAGAATTATACAGTTTATGATCCAATAGTATTAACAAAAGAAACATTATTGTCAACTTGATCATATAAGTCATTTTTTAATCATATCCTTGCACCCACATCTTGCATTTCATGCAATCATACCCATATCAACTATATCAAAGATCTTTTATGCAATTGGTTTTCATTTACCTTAATGACACATTTTGGGATTAAGCTTATCTGGGATATGGTTGCAAACTTATACCTCAACATCTTTTTATTATTTCACTTCTACTTAGGACACATCTAAGAATATCCTCTTTGGCCTAGCTAAGCCTAAAGTGTAGGTGAGCCTATTCACTCTCATTTTAATCCTTGAATCCCCTATAATCCATTAATAAACCCTTGTTTTACCCTCATGATTAACAATATTTTTATCCTTAAAAGTAAAGCTAATCTCTAAGATTGTAGGACAATAGTTATGTTGGTGTGAATATATGTCTTGTACCTAGTTAATTTCTTCACTGGGTAATTAGGGGACAGGTTCACATGTTAAGTTTACTTAGGATATAAGATTCCTTCTAGAAGTCTTAGTTATATCTAGAATTTATCTTATCCTAGGTAGTTATGAGTTAGTTGTCTCATGTTATAGGATTAAGACACTCAATTCATGATCTTGTTTAATCCTATCCATCACCTTGCCTTTATAAGCAAGGCATCTCATGTATCTTTGCATATTCAACCAATATTTAGTCATATTCAACTTGCATTGTTGAAACAAGATTTCTTGTCGTTTTCTTTCTTGTGGAAGATATTTTGGTCTAGCAACTATTCTTGGGGTTTTTGAGGAGTCACCATTATCTCCTACAAGTTTTGGAACCTAGCTAATAGAGGGAATAACTTTGAAATAATTAGGGTAGTGTTGAACAATAACATGTGTACACACCTAAATTTGGACACTTCATTTATCCAAATTTACCCTTTTTTCATCTAAATATCCTCTTATTTGCATTAATTAAGTAATATCACTATTATTTAATTAATACCCTTAATTCTTCTAAATCCTTAAAAATACCTGACCCTTTTCACTAAATGAATTAAATAAATATGACATTTATTCAATTCTTCATATGTCACATCTTTTTCTTAATCTTAATCAACCTCTTAATTTCTTCATTAGAGATGTGCACATGTCTAATCCTTGATTAGGATGTGTCACATCCTCCAACTTTTGCAAGTTGGCTTCTAATCCTCATTAACCACTAATTATCTTCTAATTATTGATCAGTTAAGCCTAATTAGTACCTTGGTCAACTCTCCCCATCCCCCAAGGAATTTTTAATTCCTTTTTATTCATCCAAGGCTCCTCTCTTCCCCATGTGAATTTTTAATTCACTTTTATTCCTCCAAGGAATCTTCTTTTCCCCATGCAAAATTCTAGAACCTTTGACTTGTCACATCACATGTGCCAAAGTCTTCTAGAATCTTTGACTTGTCACATCACTCACATGTGGCAAGTTCCCACCTTTTTGGGAACCCTCTCTTATCCATTAGACTCTCTCAAGCATGTGAATTTTTAATTCACTTTTATTCACCCAAGATTATCCTCTTGCCCATGTGATCATTGAGAGGTCACATCATCCCTTTTCCAAGGTACTTGTCCTTCTTCCACATCATGTATCTCTCTTCCATCTCACTTCCAAATCATCTTATCTTAAGGCATCTCACATTCCACATGTCAAGATGTGAGGGCTTGTGAGTCTTCAACTCACCTTGGCCCTCCATCTTGACCTTGTTGGCTTAATCTCAACCGTTGAATTCTCTAAAGAATTCAAATTTCTCTATAAATACACCCTCCTTCCTCTCATTTTGCACAATTAGTCTTCTGCTACCAAAACTCTTGCAAATTTGTCATTTGAGTTTTCTTTGCCTTCACCATAGCATCTTGAATTCACCATCACCATGTCCTCATTCACCTTGCATATCACTTTGCATGTTTGATCTAGCTAGCCATCCAAGGAGCACACAAATCTTAAAAGATCAAAGGGTCAACCAAGGATGAAACAACATGAAGGTATAATCAATCTTAATTTTATTTCATCTTGCTTTCATGTTTATCATTCCTTAGGTTAATCGTTGATGTGTCCTCTTTGTGTTATCTTTTTTATTGCATTAATAGTTAGTTTTGCATCATTAGATAGGACATAAAATTTAGGAGATAACAACATGTATTCCTTACACTTATTATAAGTTTTTTATAAGTCACTCATCAATTTGGTTGTCTCATATTATCTCCATTGTGTCCATTCAAATATATCTTGTGACTAATCATAACATGCATTACAATTGATTGGATAATAATAACTTCCTCTTATAGTGCCCTTATTTCTTCCTCTACGTCTTTCTATATCTCCATCTATTTGTCTCCCTCTTCCTCTCTCACTCTATCTTCATCTCTACCTCTATCTTCCTCCCCCCTCCATCTCTAGAAATTTCTCCCTCTCTCTACCTATCTATCTCTTTCCCTCTCTCTCCCCATTGTAACGCCCTGCCACACAACCCTAGAGGAAGTTGCAAACAACAACTTAAATAGGCTAATTTTTTTTTTGCTTAAGTACAATTAACAAGAAAGTTCACAACTAATGCCAACAACCCCTAAGGTTACGAGATAGAGGTTATATAGAACCTCAACAAAAAAAACATGATCTTAATCCATGACATTCATTTACACAATTATATAAACATATACATTCCAATAAGATGAATCACATCAAAGCATAAAGATAACTTTCCATTGCATTAATCCATTCATTATAATAAAATTACAACACTCATTCCCTGAATGAGGTAGGTCCAATAACATAATGAGATTACTATTACAACTTCCACCTCGATAACAACTAAGGGGTAAAATGATACAAGATCAACTGAAATGAAATACAATAAGGACTAATATTGAAACCGACGGGCTCTCCAACTAGAAGTCTCATACACACGAACATAAAGAAAGAACCCAATGGATCTAGGTGCACGCCACCCAACCAAGTGGAAAACAGTATTTGTAATAAGAGTGACATTTACAGAAGAAAGGCAAAATGATGTGATAAGTGGCCACTTGGTACTTAGAAGCATGTGGAATGGCTTCAATAATCGAGTACATGAGGGGACATCATGACCCAGATGAAGTAAATTGGAGAGTGAGACAATAAAATAATAGTCAAGTCATTTACGTGAAATCGTACATGAAAGCATGTGGAAGACTATAAAGACTTTACCTTTTAGACAAGGAACGAGTGTGAAAGAGAGAAGAGAGTGTTTCTATTAAGAGGGGTGGTTACAACGCAGAATCATGCAGGAAAGAGTGTGGAATGAATGAATGAAGAATTTTAATAACGTTCATGAGGCCAAACAATCTATGGGACCCACGGATTGGCAGCAAAACGGAACACCATAACAACCCAAAAAAAAAACCATAGCCCAGCAATTACTTGATCTCCCTTTCCTTTTGAATTTTAGATTTTCTACTATGAATTTTTATCAAGTAATCAACACTTTTCGATATTCTCTCTTCCTCAAATAAGTTGTATAAAGTGTCTATATTTAAAATCTCGATATAATTGACCCAAATATCCATGTAGACTGGACATTCCATGATGAAATGTCACTCTGTCTCTACAAGCCCTAACGAACAAAACTTGCATATCTTATCAGCCCAATCTTCTTTAAGTGTCGTCCATCTCCCGGTTTTACATCTCAACTGGTGCGAACTAGTTCTTAGTTGAGGTATTAAAATTTTCGCTTTCCATTTTATTTCCGTACCTATATATGCTTTTTGAGTATGATCATAGGAAGATAGTGAGATGATGTGGAAGAAACACGAAATCGTACATGAAAGCATGTGGAAGATTATAAAAGCTTCACCTACTAGACAAGGAACGAATGTGAAAGAGAGAAGAGAGTAGGGGAGATGAGTCTATATGTAAGTGGGGGCTCTAACGTGCGATGGGACATGAGTTCGTTGGGGCCCATATCTATATGCCGATCCTCCACAACTTAAAAAAAAATTCATTCATAAATAGGCACAATGCCATCAAACGTAAATCAAATTTAAAATGCACATTTAATAGCATTCATTTCAAAACAAAACAAGTACACGTTGACAGCGAAACATGACGAAGTGTATCCAACTTGTATTTGACATATAACAAGTAGCATTCCGACATGAAATTTAAACAACCCAAACATTAAGACATGCACCCTTCCTCGTAAACTGGTAAACCGAACTGTCGCACCAATGCAGACGTCATTTTCACATTAATCACAACTACACAACATAAACAAGGTGCTAAGTCAACAACATTCAAACCCATCTAACCCATCTTTGACCGACTAACGAACCCATTACAACAATGTTTCCCATCGTAGCATAACCAAACCAACACACAAATGCATTCGCCTGTCCTATCAACCATGAGACCTACAACACGTATCAATTTCAATTTGTCCCATCTCGCCAAGTAGGTTGCGCACATATTGGAGCCAAAGACAAATATTCCACCTGCATCCATTTAATAGTCTTGTAAGGCCACCATTATTCAAAAACAAAACATGGAAACAATTTCAAATAATCCACCAAACCAATCAAGTCAATAATTAATGGACGAAATCAATCAAATCTCCAATTCATACGAAACATAATTCAAATTGAAAATAGGAGAACAATTTATTTCACCACACCAAACAAGCATCAATCAAATTCAAATAATTCTCAATTCAAATAGTCGTGAAAACCAACAAGTATTCACTTATTCTGCAGTGAGCGACATAAGAAAAGGAGAAGTGAGAAGCACAAAATTTAACGAGTTAACATCAAGGGGAGGCATTCGTTCACCACGGGACTACATTTCTTTGAGGCATTATATCAAACAGTTCACTATGCTACCACATTTTTCATATATTTCTACCAAAGCATTCTATCAAATAGTTCAATGCCTTGTTGCTATGGCTAAAAACCTAAAACAGGTTCTTTTGAACAAGCTATGCATGCTTGCAAAAAATCTATCAAAGTATAATAGTAAGCATCAACATAGACAAGGCAATGAAGTGTTTGATAAAATGCTTGAAAGAAATGTGGTCATGTGGTGATGGAATGCCATGACAATCCATATTCCTGCCTTGTTGCTATATGGATTGTCATGGCATTCCATCACCATGAGACCAGATTTCTTTGAGGCATTTTATGAAACAGTTCATTGCCTTGTCTATGCTACCACATTTTTCATACATGTCTACCAAAGTATTTAATCAAACAGTTGAGTGCCTTGCTGCTATGGCTAAAATACTAAAACAAGTGCTTTTGAACAAGCTACACATGCTTGCAAAAAATCTATCAAAGCATAATAATAAATCATTGAACATAGTAAACCTCTTAATGACAGCCCAAAAATCCAATCATATGAACTCAATCAGGTACCCCTTAAAAGGCATTTTAATTACACTCAAGCATAATGAACCTTTGTAGACAGGAGTAAACCTGTTATAAACTTTGCATAATGAACCTCATATATGGTTTAAGAACAAACTTGCAAGCAATGAAAGAACGTAAAACAAATTCAAACAAACTCAGTGGGCTTCAAAACATGTAATTGATCTATAACCTTTCATTTTGACCATATACGTTTGATGTAGAATATTATGCTTTTAACATTTGTTTAGATCCTTGTAGAATCATGAAGATCTCATCAACAAACACCAATCATGTCTTTATGCCAAAAACCTGTCCATTAAATACCTTAGAGTCACAACATCAAAATGTATTAGCCATCAAGAATAAAATGTGAATGATGAATGTGCAATGCATACTTGTTCAATACCTCTAACTTTGTCATGAAACAACTATCAATACCTTTTGCACCAACACCATGTGAACAAGTAGTGAGTGAACAACAAGGACTTTGACATGAATATCAACAACCACTTTGTTGTAGATCACCAAATGAATGAATAATCTCTTTGAAACCAATCCATGACAACACAATGAAGCAACTCACTTTGCATGTAGTTGGCATCAAACACCTTTTGACATCAATGACAAACAACATCAACGTAGACATGTATAAAAAATGTTGAAGTACACATAAGCCATGTGCTTTGTTTGAAGTATACAAGTAGAACACAACATTGTAATTCATACGTTGTCAGTCACAACAACTAAGAACACTTTCGTAACACTTTTCAAGCAAGAAGATACATATTTCAAACTTCTATATGAACATGTTAACACTTGAGATATGTAAACACCAATTGTAAACCTCAATTGTGTCTGAGAGCTAGAAGATAATGCATGCATGAAATGAAACAAACTCACATTGAACATTGATTGTTGATATTGTTCTTTCCCTTAGTATTTGATTGCATAACCTTGATATTTCCTTCATATTGTTCTTCATATGGTATGGTGTGAATCTTGTTATGATAGGTGAAGGTATGTTTGAACTATAGATAGATAATGATATGCGAGATTTAGAAATATGAATGACCTTGGTGGGTGCAAGAAAGAAAGGAATGTGACACATTGATTAGATGCAAGAAAAGCATATAAATGGCTTATGAAAAGTATTTGATATGGGAGGAAAGGATATGAAAGGCTGGATATGCAAATGAATGGAATGGAAATGCTATCAATTCATCATTTTTGAGTTGTAGATAGAAAATGATATGCAAGATTTAGAAATATGAATGACCTACGTAGATCCAAAGAAGAAAGGAATGCAACATATTAATGTGATGGAAGGAAAGCATATAAATGGCTTATGAAATGTATTCGATATGGGAGGAAAGGATATGGAAGGTTGGATATGGAAATGAATGGAATGGTAAGACTATGAAGTGATCATTTATTTCATCATAGATTGGAACGATTCTCCCTTTGTTATCAGTTATTCTTTTTATAATCATCATAGGGTGGACTGACTTGATACACACACATAAGAAAGACTCATGCCCCATTCCTCACTCTCCTTCATACACAACAAGGTGTAGAGATCCTCAAGCTTCCTTAGAATGTGACAAGAAAATAAAAGATATAAAAAGATAATGATATTGATAGAGACAATCGAGGGTGATCCCACAATAGTGGTTTACAATTTTTGGCCAAACTGGACATTGCAATTATTATTTTTAACTAAATCTTCATATTTGGGCACCTATAGCGGCTAAACCATGAGGAATTTGAAGATGATGAAAAATAGAGTCTCATCACATTTTGTCTGTAGATTCTAAAAATATTTTTTTCAAAATTTTTGGAATCAAATTGCACTTTTTTTTCCATCTCCCACCAAGATTGGCTTTTTTTAGAAAACAACATTTTTAAAAAGTGACGATCACCGTATACAACATAATTTTTTTTGTATGAAGGATAAAATTCTAATTTTTTCAAATTTAGATTTGTAACTACGATATCTAGCACTTGCATTTGGTCTCATAGTTTTTTTTTGAATATTTTTTCCTTAATCAAGTTTTGAAGTCAAACCAATTGCAATTCAGACATAGGCGGACTGTATACAACATAAATTTTTCGGTATGTATCGAAATTCAATTTATTTTTTTAATGGATCAAGGACATCAATACTAGCTTCAATGTATTTTTAAAATTTTTATTTTGATAATCTGCTATTTTTTGACATGTGCAAAACAAAGAGCTTGACTTTCGGTGAAAAACCTATGTTTAACAAAACTAAAAAAACACATACATAATAAAACCAAAACATATTAAAATTTAATTCGTTGGATAGCTCGTTTTGAGGACTACCATCTTCTAGTTGGGTTTGTGAAGTCTCCTCCATTTTCATCCTCAACCCGAGCTTCAAAGGGCATAATTCTGATAAAATTTGGTGGAAGAGGGGGAGAAGGGCAAAAAAGGGGGGTTTGAGCGAACCCCCTTTCGAACGAACCCCCCTTCGCTCGAAAGGGTAAAGGAGGGTTCGTTCGAAGGGGGGTTCGCTTGAACCCCCCCTTTTTTTAAATTCTCCATAAGGGAACATGGCATCATAGGGTTCGATCGAACCCACCATACAAAAGGGGGTTTGCTCGAACTAGGGGTTCGACCGAACCCCTCTTTTAGGTTCGTGCGAACCCCCTAGTTCAAACAAACCGTTTAAAACATGAAATTTTCAATGCGTGAGAATTTTCTCAAATTTACTTCCTCATAAAAAGTGTACACCACTATTATGAGTTTACCCAAGAGACAAGAGTTAAGATAAAGCACAAGTTTTCATGCATGCAATATGAAAATGATAAATATGCAAGATCATGATAATGAAAAAATGTAAATGCTAATGCATATGATAAGGACCAGTGCACAAAACAGTTGTACAATGGAAAACACAGGAGATTGTGACTCAGTAAAGCCCAATGTTTTAGTATGTTAAAGAGTTTATGGTTTTTTTAAATGTGTTACTCATAACAATGATAAAACAATGATAAATAATAATTTAAATGATAATGATAAACATGATCTTATTCCTTAGTCAAGCTGAAAACCAAAGGAGATATGGATGGATAGGGATCAATGATATGGGTTAATGATAGGACATGTAAGGATACACGCTATATGGAGGATGAAGATAGATGGATCAAGATATGGAATGATATGGGTGGAGGGAAATAATGATTAGGGAACCCAAAATGTTTGCTCTTATACAAAGGAGAAATAGAGGACCTATGGAGGACTCCAAAGATGGCATGTCAAAGTAATAAAATTCCCCCATGGTAAGAGGTACGACAAGTTATAATGACATGACATGGATATGGAAGATAAATGGACATGAAAGGAAACATGACATGGATGACAAGTGATATGGAGGATGGAAGACACACATGGTATAAAGCATGCATTAGATTCAATTTCTTGCTATTTTGTCCCAATACTTTATGCAAGATCAAAGGAAGGTAGATGGATAAAGTGGATAACATGGAATATAAATGAAGGAATATGATGGCTAAGTGGAAATAGGATAATCAATAATGTATTGTACAAATGGAAAAGTCTTGCCCCCAAGTGCACAAGCAAGGGTACGTGTATGGATGTGAAAGCTAGTGGATATGAATGACCATGGAAATGGAAGCTAATGAAGGTGTATGGATATGAATGGAGGACTCAACTGTCTCTTTATGGAATGTAGTACCCCACTGACTAAATGTTTCTTATAGACCATGGCTAACATGTTCCCACTTAAATACGTTGGTAGGAAAATTGGTAAAGATAATGGAATGGATAGGGGTAGGTAGAAGGGGGTTAAGGATTCATGCAAAGAATTGGATTAAAGCTATGGAATGAGGGATGAAGCTTGGATGTAAGTATGGAATGTAGTCATAATGAGGGAATGTGGGAAAGAACAACATTGGAAACACCTTGAAGGGTGGTGAAAATTGAAGGATTGAGAATGGGTTGGGATAATAAAGTTGGGCATATAAGGACAAAAAACGGATTTGGAAGATGAATAATGGATTCTTTTGGGTTAGCAAGTAGGGATACCAATTTTTATTTTTTATTTGAACACATGGATTTTTTTGCTTTCTTTGGAACCTACATTGTTTTTACTTTTCATTTTTCTTTATAGCCTTTTCATTTTTTCTTAATAGGCACCTTCTATTTTCTTGGAAGTGTTTTGCTTTTGATTTTGGTGCATTTTTTCTTTATTTTGGCATATGTTTTTAGTGATACATGATTATATTTAGGTTTTTGTGGATTCTTCGATTTATGCATTTCTTGTTTGGTATCCCAATTGCTTGGATAGGCCATAAAGGAACTTTATGAAATGAGAGGATTTTGAAGTGGAAGATGTTGGAATGAATTCAAGGGTATGTGCCTTTGTTGTTATTGAAAGGCACCTAAGGATATGCATAGGAACATATGGGCCCATGATGGATGGAAGGGTTAGTGGATATGGTCCAACAATAGATGGAAAAGATGATGGAGGAGGTGGACGTATTGATCTAAAGGGAGGCCTCTTGTGTTTGAAAGAGCTACCAACGTCTTAAGAAGGAGGTATGCAACCAAGGCCGTAATAATTTAGATGTGTTTTAATATTAGGGTGTGCAAGTAAATGGAACTCATGAAGGCATGTGGTATTGTATGAGAAAACCAACTTTTATAAAGGTGGATGAACCAAGCTTATATGTTTGTGGTTCATGAATGGGATCTTGTGAAAGTTTAGGATTATCATGAGATGTGAGGGAAATGCTTATACCTTGGGGGTCTTGACTTATTGAATGGATGGAAAGATTTTTTTAATGAATTTATACACTACGATTATGGTATGGAGTTGACATACTTCGATCATAAGATGGTATGGCGTCATGACATGGAATGGAATGATGAGATGAACTGGGATCATGAGAGGGAGTATTTTGATCTTCACATAAAGGGGAATCTATGATGTCATGATTTCAGTCAATGAGGTCAAGTGTGACATGGTTGACTTTTTATAGGTGCTATGAAAGTGGAAAAACATGAAATGGATGAGCTAGATAAACATGGGATGGATGAGGTGAAAGTGGGTGGAACTAGAAGACTATGACTACCATTTTGTGAAATAGAATTTTGCATCGAGTATTGTATTCCTTATAGGTGACTTTTGGTGTTCCTTTGGTGAAATAGGATGGATAGTTGTTGGTTGAACATTGAAGTTATTTTGGTTTCCCTTGTCAATGGAGGAAAAGGATGACATTGACGGTGACATGAGTTGGGTATAAGTTTCAATGGTAGGTTTATGGGTTTTCTCGCTTGATTAAGATTTAGATCTTGAATACCCCCCACTACTGAAGATCATACACACCTCCAAGCATATATAGATTCTAATCAACTATGGTCTTCAAACGTATCATTGGATGTTCGATAAATTCACAAACACAAATAATCCATATGACAGTGAAATGGCTTGTTGCAATGGGCACTTTCTGTTCTATGCACTATAACAATGTACATTTAAGTCCACCTTCATATTGTAGGCTGGAAAACATAGTGGGTTGTAGGTTGTATATCACATAGTGTTTTCCAACTTGCAATTATACATAGATAGTATGGTTCTAATGAAACTCTTGTGTTTTTGAGACATTAAGAATTTCATGAAACTCACCTAAATTTTTTATTACAACTCTTCGATAGACTAAAATTTGGGTTTCAAAATCATGATATGATGGTAAATCAAAATGCATTGAATAATTGCAGGTTGGAAAATATAGTGTGGGATGTCAGAGATGCTTTTATGAATTTTGCATTGTCTTTTGATGGGTAGCAAGTTGAGGAACACATGTATTATGATGTTCATTTGTTGTTAACATTCAAGCTTGCAGATTTGTAGCCTTTTTTTCTCCTCGCTTGTTATAGAAAAGAAAGCTCCCAATTGAAATAGGAAATATACAGATAGGAGTAATGATTATCCCTTTAAACAAAATCCAATCTCACACAATTCACCTCCTCATTAGTCACTTTAGCCAATAGGAAGACCACTTGGACGAAAAACGTCCCCTTTGCAACATCTAAATTGCTGCAAACTCATGCACTAGGAAATACAAATTGCATAGTTGGTTCAATTTCATCTTCATATGCAACAAGAGATAGTGGTAGATTTTCATTTCCATTGCTCAACAATTTGGCTGGTGATTGTTGAGCTGTGGAGGAAATAGTATGGGCTTGGATTTTTTTGAAAGGGATAATCGTTACTCCTGTATGTAGATGTCCTATTTCAAGTATGGGCTTTCTTGTCTATTCTGTATCCACTACCACATTACACAAATTCCCTCCTCCACTAGCCTCCAATGCAACTATTGTTGTGGCATCTTAAACTTTTATTAGTTATGCAACAACACCTTTGACTTTTGACCTATCAATTGTGCAACAACACCTTTGACTTTTGATTTTTATCAATTGTGCAATAAGACCTTTGAATTTTGACCTATCAGTTATGCAACAACACCTTCCATTGTTGTCTTTCTTTTATCAAATTCTTGTCTTTTAGATTTCAACTCTCTCCGAACAACATTAAGCTCCTCTTCTTTTCACCGTGACAACTTCTTCTTGTGTTTTAATTCCTTTTCTAAATGGTTAATTTTAGTCTTCGATTGTTCTAATCCACTTTGATCATTTCAAACTATTGTTTTTGCAGTGTGTTTATGATTAGAGTATGCATATGTTTCTTTTCGTAAGATCGTTGAGGGAACTTGTCTTCCTTTTCGAATAATACTTTCATGCCTCCATCCAGTTGATTCTCTTTTTCTGCACTTAGATTTGGTATTGCCTTTTCCTTATCATCCATTTCCAATTGTATTTGTTCCATGGAATTGCTAACTTCAAGAATTCTTGCCTTCATTTGTTCAACTCCACTTATAGCATCATCTCTCTCTTTCTTTGCTTGCACAAATTCATATGCAATAGAAAACCTTTTGAGTTAATGCACTTCTGCATTGCCATTTTCCCCTTGCACATATTGCACATGCTCCTTCCTCCACTTCTCATGAGTAGGAACAACCTCTTCAGTCAATACATTATCTATCTCATTCACTTTGGTCTGCTTCTTTCCAAGTGTTTGTAGAGAGGATTCCTTTTTTTCTTTACACTTTCTAGTATGTCCGCATATTTTTTTATTACTACCATGTCATACAATTCTCATAACAAATATTTTTCATATTCTATCTGATTTTTTGTAGGAAAAGGGATAGAGTTTTGAATGTATTGAATAATTTCATGTACCTTTGCAGCTGATTTTTTCCCAACTTTGAGAGTGTATTCATGACTGCATAATCCATATGTTTCTTTTAACAAGTTATTTGCAACAAGTGTTTTTATGATTAAATAATTCATATGTTTCTTTTAACAAGTTATTTGCAACAAGTGTATTTATGATTACATAATTCATATGTTTCAGATAAGATTTTCATGTCTTGAACCAACTGATTCTCTTTTTCTGCAACTACATCTAGTTTTACAATAGTGAGTGGGTTGCAGTTTTCATAACACCTCGTGTTTTCCAATGTGTAGTTTTACAAACAATATTCATGTAACTAAGACCTTTTATTTTCATAAATGTATTGTGGCATTTATTTATTTTCTCAAGGAGTGAATCAATCAATAGTTGGAAGTAAATAATAAAATTTTTTGTAGATGCCTACGACGCTATTTATTACTGACTCTTTTTCCCTTTTTTTTGACAGTACAACTGAAAATGTTGAATTCAAGATTCACAATGGGCAGGTTTCCCATGATGATAATGAAGACAATGGCAGTCTATTTAGTAGGGAGAGGCTGCATTCTGCTTTCAAATTTAATTGCCAGATGATGGAGGATGTGATTCGCAAGATGGACAGATTTTCGGAGCCCACCGAACCTGCACTCCCCTATTCAAAGGCCAATGTAGCATGTGGGTTCCTGTCAAACTCCATGGACTACTCACAAGCTGTCCTTTGGTTCAAATTCTATGTGTAAAATATGTTTGGAGACATGTGGTCAATCACATACAACTTGAGGAAGCATTCAAAATATATGATGTTGATCAGGGTGTCTACCTCATTGGTGACATCTTCTCACATACGTTGCTTCAATCATCCTTAGATATGAGGTGTGTACAAAAAACATTTAGCAACAACATACAACATCAGGATGATCATTTTTTTGACTAAGCAATGTGATTGCATGGTCATGTTGTTGAACCACACATCGAAGAGGATATACAAAAGATATATCTTGCCCTTTGCACATTGCTTGACCACCCCACACCAGTTCCGAAAAATGATGAAAAGGTTATTTAGTGGCTTGGCGCAGGATGCCCCTGTCATTCCAATGAGGGCACAAATGTAAAGACAAAAAATGTAGAGAGTAAATCTGATCAGGATCTCCAAAGATTTGTGAAATAAAAAATGGAAACTTTGAATTTTATTTTGTATTACTCTTTTGAAACACTACAGTTAAATGAATGGTATTTTGTATTGCTCTTTATTAGTGTTTATTACTATATATTTTATCACTCTTTATTACTATTTATTACTGTTTAATACATGAATATTGTTTTCTAAAACTACAGTTTGTAAAACACAAGGTGTTGTAAAAACAACCCACTAACAGTTGTATAACCAGATCTACTATTTTGAAACACTACTGTTGAATGAAAGATATTTTTTAATACTCTTAATTAGTGTTTATTGGAAGTATTTTGTATTACTCTAATTACTTTATTACTGTTTATTACTATTGGTTCAATGTTCATGACATAATCTATTGAAAACTTCTTCCTCATTCATACCTTGTTAATTGTACCTGTGATATTGCATTCAAAACTCTATCCCTTTACATGCAAGAAATAAGACAAAATCCAAAAAATATTTTTTATGAGAATCGTATGACATGGTAGTAATAAAAAAAATATGAGGACGTACTGGAAAGTGTGTAATGAAAAAAAGGATTTTTCTCTAAACACACTTGGAAAGAAGTAGACCAAAGTGAAAGAGATAGATAGTGTATTGATTGAAGAGGTTGTTCCTACTCATGAAAGTGGAGGAAGGAGCATGTGTAGTATGTGCAAGGGGAAAATGGAAATGAAAAAGTGGATTAACTTGAAAGGTTTTCTATTGCATATGAATTTGTGCAAGCAAAGAAATAGAGAGATGATGCTATAAGTGGAGTTGAACAAATGAAGGCAAGCATTCTTGAAGTTAGCAATTCCATGGAACAAATACAATTGGAAATGGATGATAAGGAAAAGGTAATACTAGATCTAAGTACAAAAAAATAGAATCAATTGGGTGGAGACATGAAAGTCTTATCCGAAAAGGCAGACAAGTTCCCCAACGAGCTTGCGAAAAGAAACATCTACATACTCTATTCATAAAAACACTATAAAAACAATAGTTGAAAATGCTAAACTTGGAGTAGAACAATTGAAGACTAAAATTAACCACTTAGAAAAGGAATTAAAACACAAGAAGAAGCTATCACGATGAAAAGAAGAGGAGCTTAATGTTGTTCGGAGAGAGTTGCAATCTAAAAGACATGAATTTGATAAAACAAAGACAACAATGGAAGGTGTTGTTGCACAATTGACAGGTGAAACGTTAAAGGTCTTGTTGCACAAATGATAAACATCAAAAGTCAAAGGTGTTTTTGCACAATTGATAGGTCAAAAGTCAAAGGTTTTGTTGTACAACCGATAAAAGTTTAAGATGCCACAAAAAATAGCTGCATTGGAGGTTGGTGGAGGAGAGAATTTGTGTAATACGGTAGTGGATACAGAACAGACAGGAAAGCTACCACTTGAAATAGGACATCTACATACATGAGTAATGATTATCCCTTTAAACAAAATCCAAGTCCATTCCATTTCCTCCACAACTCAACAACCACCAGCTAAATTGTTGAGCAATGGAAACGCAAGGCTGCCACTATCTCTTGTTGCATATGAAGATGAAATTGAACCAACTGTGCAATTTGTATTTCCTAGTGCATGAGTTTTCAATAATTTAGATGCTGTAAAGGGGATGTTTTTCAGCCAAGTGGTCTTCCTATTGGCCAATGTGACTGGCGAGGAGGTGAATTGTATTGGCTTGGATTTTGTTTAAAGGGATAATCATTACTCGTGTATGTAGATGTCCTATTTCAAGTGGGAGCTTTCTTGTTTGTTCCATATCCACTACCACATTACATAAATTCCCTCCTCCAACAACCTCCAATGTAACTATTGATGTGGCATCTCATACTTTTATAAGTTGTGCAACACCACCTTTGACGTTTGACCTATCAAAATGCTTTGCAGGACCATTATAGGTAAGGTGAACATTTCTTGCAACTATTTTTTGTATTTACAGGACCATTATAAGTAAGTTGAACTATTTTGAACTTCAATACATTGTTTTTTTATAGTGTGCATAACAAAAAGTGGTCATTGAACAAGAATTGAGAAGTGAGTGACAACCCTGTGTGTTTTCCATCATGCAACTATTATGTGCATCTTTTGTTGGAAATGTATGACAAAGTTAAAATGAAATGTTTGCTGAAAGTAAGGGTTGTCATAAAATATGAAGGTGAAATTCCAAACATTGATTTGTTACAGTCTGCATAAAAGAAAGTGGTCATTGAACAAGAATTGAGAAGTGAGTCATAACCTAGTGTGTTTTCCATCATGCAATTATTATGTGTATTTTCTATTCAAAATGTATGATGATATTGAAATGGAATGTTTGCTGAAAGTAAGGGTTGTTATAAAATATGAAGGTGATGTTCAAAATATTATTTTGTTAGAGTGTGCATAAGCAAAAGTGCTCATTGAACAAGAATTCAGAAGTGAGTCAAAACCATGTGTGTTTTCCATCCTGCAACCATGTGCATTTTGTGTTCGAAACATATGAATAGATATTAAAATGAATTATTTGCTGAAAGTAAGGGTTGTCATAAAATATGAAGGTGAACTTCAAAACATTGATTTGTTATAGTCCGCATAAAGAAAGCGGTCATTGAACAAGAATTGAGAAGTGAGTCACAACCCTGTGTGTTTTCCATCATGCAACTATTATGTGCATTTTCTATTCGAAATGTATGACGATATTGAAATGGAAAGTTTGCTGAAAGTAAGGGTCGTTATAAAATATGAAGGTGATGTTCAAAACATTGTTTTGTTAGAGTGTGCATAGCAAAAAGTGCTCATTGAACAAGAATTCAGAAGTGATTCAGAACCCTGTGTGTTTTCCATCCCGCAACTATGTGCATTTTGTGTTCAAAATATATGAATAGATATTGAAATGGAGTGTTTGTTGAAAGTAAGGGTTGTTATAAAATATGAAGGTTAAATTCAATACATCATTGAACAGGAATTGAGATGTGAGTCACAACCCTGTGTGTTTTCCATTTCCTGCAACTTTTTTGTCTACTTTCTGTTCCAAGCGTATGATGATATTAAAATGGAATGTTTGCGAAAAGTAAGGGTTGTCATAAAATATGAAGGTGAACTTCAAACTTGTTCATTGTTTTCTTATAGTCTGCGTAACAAAAAGTGGTCATTGAACAAGAATTGAGAAGTGAGCCACAACCTTGTGTGTTTTCCATCGTGCAACTATTATGTACATTTTGTGTTCCAAACATATGAACGGTTATTGAAATGGAATGTTTGCTAAAAGTAAGGGTTGTTATAAAATATGAAGGTGAACTTCAAAACATTGTTTTGTTATGGTCTGCATAAAAGAAAGCGCTCATTGAACAAGAATTGATAAGTGAGTCACAACCCAGTGTGTTTTCTATCATGCAACTATTATGTGCATTTTCTATTCCAAACGTATGATGAAATTGAAATGGAATGTTTTTAGAAAGTAAGGGTTGTTAAAAATATGAAGGTGAAGTTAAAAACATTGTTTTTTTATGCATAACAGAAAGTGGTCATTGAACAAAAATTGGGAAGTGACCCAAAACCCTGTGTGTTTTCCATCCTGCAACTATTATATGCTTTTTGTGTTCCAAACACATGAACAAATATTGAGCTGGAATATTTGTTGAAATTAAGGGTTGTTATGAACTTCAATACATTGTTTAACAAGAATTGAGATGTGAGTGACAACCCTTTGTGTTTTCCATTTCCTCCAACCTTTTTTGGCATTTTGTGTTTACAAAATGTATGACGATATTGAAATGGAATGTTCGCTAAAAGTAAGAGTTGTTATAAAATATCAACCTTTTTCTGCATTTTGTGCTCACAAAATGTATGACGATATTGAAATGGAATGTTCGCTGAAAATAAGGGTTGTTATAAAATATGAAGGTGAAGATCAAAGCATTGTTTTGTTACAGTGTGCATAACAGAAAGTGGTCATTAAACAAGAATTCAGAAATGAGTCACAACCCTGTGTGTTTTCCATCCTACAACTATTATGTGCATTTTGTGTTTGAAACATATGAATAGATATTGGAATGGAGTGTTTTGCTGAAAGTAAGGGTTGTTATAAAATATGAAGGTGAAGTTCAAATTTTTTTTTTGTTACATCATGCATAACAAAAAGTGGTCATTGAACAATAATTGAGAAGTGAGTCACAACCCTGTGTGTTTTCCATCCTGCAACTGTTATGTCCATTTTGAGTTCCAAACATATGAATAGATATTAAAATGGAATTTTTTCTGAAAGTAAGGGTTGTTAAAAATATGAAGCTCAACTTCAATACATTATTTTGTTACAGTCTGCATAATAGAAAGTGCTCATTGCATGTGCTTACATTTGTAAGTAAGTTTGACATAAATAAAGAGACTTGAGGTGGCATTGCCTACCATTATTTGATGGCATTTGACATTGTTTATAATGTAATTTTAAATGGCAACAAAAAGAGTCATGAAATCTGCAAGAACATAGTCTTATATTTTTTTAATTAACAAGGGTAAACGCTTTTGACCCGTAGCTATGAACTGATGAGGTCACAAACGGGGGACCTCATCCCCAATATAAATTGTCAAAAACTACACCCCAAATAGGCTAGAGCATTGATGGAAAGATTAACAATACAACTTAATAATCACACCATGCCACTATTGACAGAAGACTGTAGTCTTCAAACATACCAAAGTACTATAATTCCACACTATAATTGATCAATAATTACATGATCAAAGATAATGTAATTCCACACCATAATTTTCCACTAATAACATGATCAAAGATAATATAATTCCAAACCATAATTATTCAATAATTACATGATCAAAGACCAAATGGAAATTGAATATTCTCAGCCTCTCATCCTCTACTACAGTGCCTTTTATGTGCAATTGAGGAGATGGTAAGATAAAATCTTATAGGCTTCTTTGGGTCGTTGGCACTGACGGTGGGGTGATTCACTTGCAGGAGGGTTCAAGGAAGCCTCTGCTTCAACCATTGCACTTTCAACGCCTTCTTCCTATAAGAAACCCATGAATATAAATGCCTTGTTCAAAAATTAATGTATGGATATAAGGAAAAGGAAACATCAAATCTAAGTGCAGAGAAAGAGAATCAGTAGTGGGAGAGATGAAAGTCTTATTTGAAAATGCATAATTTTTTTAACACATTTATATATATGGAATCAAATCATTTATATGTACTTGTGGAGGAAAAATACTATTGAAAATAAATGAGAAGGAAAAAAAAAAATTAGATAGACCATGAAACGTCACAAATAATCCAGGCTTGATTTTTTTGATTCTTTGACATAAATTGAAGGAAATTGAGAAATTGAGTAGGCTAGTGTCAAAAATCAATAAAATCGGGCCTCGATCTTATTAGCGTCATTTCTTCACACCCGCCACTTCCTTGTTCATCCTTTCCCTTTAAGGTGAAGAATGTTAACGTCACATCAAATTGAAATTCATGCAATGAATTCATTCTAATTATGAAAATACATGTTCAAAAGAAGATTTCAAAATTACCTTTCTTCCACTTTATTCCTCTGAAAGAACTAGGGACAATGTGTTTTCCAATATACTGAAAAAATCAGTATATTCGTTTACAATAGAAATAAAATTTTCTAAATGAAATCACAAAGACACTCTAAAATTTGAGCAACAAGCGATTGCAACGACACATATTACAGGCAACCACAAATGCATAGCTTAAAAGAGAAAGTGCAAGAAAGCAGGAGTTTCCTACTTCTCAAAGATTTTTGCCTAGGAAAATGATCTCCTCCCTAGGCACCCTTTCTTCTTTCTGGCCTGTCAAGGCACATTTTCCTATCCCAAATGCACACTAACTTGCTCACGCCCACCACTTCCTTCTCCATCCTTTCCCTCTAATGCCAAAAATGTAAACATCACATCAAATTCAAATACATGCAACCAATTCATTCAAAATATCAAAATACATGTTAAAAAGAAGATTTCAAAATTACCTTTTCTCTTGCTTTCTTCCACTTTCCCTTTCCAAGTACACATCCGTGGTTGCTTGTAATATGTAAAAAAGTTGCAAGTGTTATGGGATAGTTAAAGTTCCAAAATTTATTGCACCATCTGCTGTAAGCAAGCATATAGTTTTTCAATCATTAAAAACAAAATTTTAAGGTGGACTTCCTTACATTCTTGGTGTGTAGGAAACAAAAAATTTTGACAAACAAATAACTGATAGGGGACAGCGTGTTTTCCAACACTGCAAATAATGTCAGCATTTTTTTTTCTTGCAATCAGATGAAGATAGTGAAATGCCATTTTTACTGTTACAAATAGCATTTAATATGATTATTCATTTGAAAGTATCCATGATGAGAAAAATAATTGACCTCAAATAGTTTAAATGTCAACCTTTTTCTTTCATTTATAAGAAAGCTACCATAAACAATAAGACTTTAGGTGGCATTTCCTACCAGTATATTTCATATTAACATAAATAGAATGCACATTATAAACACATAGCTAGACGATTATTATCACAGTCTGCATAACATAAAGTGGTCATTGCACAAGAATTGAGAAGTGAGTCACAATCCTATGTGTTTTCCATCCTGCAACTGTTATGTGCATTTTGTGTTCCAAACATATGAACAGATATTGAAATGGAAAGTTTGTTGAAAGTAAGGGTTGGCATAAAATATGAAGGTGAAATTCAAAAAATTGTTTTATTACAGTCTACATAATAAAAAGTGCTCATTGAACAAGAATTCATAAGCGAGTCACAACCCTATGTATTTTCCATCCTGCAACTATTATGTGCATTTTATGTTCCAAACGTTTGGCGATATTGAAATGGAATGTTTGCTGAAAGTAAGGGTTGATGAAATCAACTGAGGTGTCATCAACCAATTGGGTTCTCATAGTGTAAGTAACCAAAACATTTTCATTACATTCATACTATCTATGTGTAATTTTAGGTTCAAAAACATTGGGTGTTATGAACCCTGCAACCCAAATACTATTTTCAAACCCTTTACAAGTAACAACCCAATTGGTTACTCACCCCTCAAGTGAATTTGGATAGTCTTATATATCCCTGACCGACAACTCCCTGCACAATGAGAAAACCCAAAACACAGAGTGTTTTCCAAACAATACTTGTTACAATGTAAAACACATGTCTTAATCACAACAACATCCTTCCCTCTCATAGTGAATAGATAGTTTCTCGCACAAGGCAAATAAACGCCAACGTAATTCAATGCAATGGGACACCTCCTCACTTTCCTTTCCATGACGTTTCCTCTCGTCTGCCGGTTTCATCACTTTTATCATCTGTCTTGGTGGGCCCTGCACTATGCCATCTCCTCATGTTATGTATGTTTTAAAGCATTTTTTGTATATATGTAGGTGTGTTTTGTTGGGAGATTAGCTATGTTTCCAACCTACAATCATACATAGTTTTAATCGTTGTTGGAAAACACTGGGTGTTTAAAAACGATGCCTTTCATTGCATTCCTATGGTCTAAATAACAAAATCTTTTCGAGATGAATATTCATACTATTGTGTAAAATTCCAAGTTGCAAAACACTATTTTTTTGAAATCTGCAACCCACACAATGTTTTAAAACCCTTTACAAGTGACAACCTAATCGGTTAGAAACCCCTCACCTCAATTCCATTGCTTTTTTATCTCCCCTGCCTACTCTCCAACCTTTCACTTTCAACCTATAGAATGAGAAAACCCACAACACAGAGTGTTTTCCAATAATAGTACTTCTTACATATTAAAACACATGTCTTAATGGGAGAATCTAACTCATAGACAAAAATCGCCTATGTATGTAACATGATATCATACCCCCAATACCCCATGCCATGTGGTGGACAAAAGGAACCGACAAAAAGACTTGACGAATGACTAGCTGCGTGTTGTCAGGTGGCGTCGCCAAAAAAGGACACACGACCCAACGAGAAACTCAAAGCTAGACAAAACGCAACTAACATCACCATTTTCCACATTTGCATTTTCTAGTTTGGTGGGTGGGGAGGGAGGAGACACGGGTGAGGAAAATGGAGTTGCAAGTGACCGAACCAGAGTAAAAACTATTTCATTTTTTTATGTACATAGGTGTGTTTTGTCTACATTTTTGCTACGTCCAAAGAGCTAAAAGTTGCCATTTGCGACATTTCATTTTACAGTTTGGTGGGGAGCACATGCGACACAATGGAGGCCAAACAAGAGAAATGAATTTGACATGTGTGATGACTAGCCAACAGGTATGTATATTTTCCATTGTTCTTGCCATTTTTCCATTTTGTAGGAACTGTGAAGCACAACTATTAAATGGGTTTCTATGACGCATTGAACAACGGTTAAATGGGTTTTCTGAAAAGCATTGAATGACTCTTGGTTAAAGAAAAAGGGTTTTCATTGATGGAAAAATAAAATGTTTTATTTGTGTGTAGGGTTTTCATATCAAATGCATAACGATTTCTGTTTGTGTAGAATAAAAAAATTCAACTAGAAATTCTTTGCATTCACCATAGTAAGCATCTCATCTATAAAAATATCATAACTTCTTAATACATAATCAATTTTGGAAGTGTAACTGACTAGTACACTTGCAATTCAAGCAATGATAGCTAGAATCACCTGTATTTAGTGGAGAAGCTTCACGTCTCCTAAAGGGTCCTTCTCAATCCACCTACCCTTGTTTTCTTCAATTTTGTTTCCTCAAATATATCAACCACCTGGAAGGAAGACAAGTGTTAGCGATAGATTAAATTGGAAAATTAAAGACATTTGGTGCTACAAAGAATTCTTTTTATTCCAAATTTCACCAATATACAATTTATATGCTGTGGTGAGTGCAAAATGTCGGCTTGCATAGACAATAAACAAACATATTAAACTACACAATGGGAATTCAATTTCCAATTTAACCTATCACTAACACTAGTAGTATATATCAACAATTATATTTGCCATTCTGCAAGAAAAGTGAAGCACTGAACATTCATTCAGATATATAAAAATTCATCTCTCCTAACATATGAAAGAGGCCATAAGTTACAATAATCAATAAGGGAATGGAAGATGAACAAGAAGGATACCACATACCACTATCAGACTTATGTTTATATCCTGTGTCTCTCAATGAACATCTAAATGACATATCAGTATTGTAACCATTGTTCAGTGATATTGTGAAGTGAACCATTACTTGTATAGACAATTGAAAAAATATAGATCATAGCAAGAAAAAAGGTTAACAAGTTAACAAAAGCCTTGCTAATCACCTTGATTGACCAAAAAATAGTAGCTAGAATCTGTAGATAAAACACACCTATGTACATACAAAAACGAATAAAAACGTACACAAAAACATACATAGAAACATACATAACATGAAAAGAAGGCAAAATAGGATGTCGGTGAAGAAAAGAGAATCAGTTGGATGGAGACATGAGAGTCATATGTGAAAAGGTAGACAAATTTTGTAAACAACTTATTAAAAACAAAACATCTACATTCTCTAATCAGAAAGACACTCTCAAAGCTGAGAACAGTATTTGAGTTGTAGGTTTCATAACACATACTATTTTCCAACATGCAAGTATATATAGAAAACATGATTCTAAAGAAAACCTTCAAGTTTTTAGACAGTAAGAATGTACTAAAGTTCATTCACCTTCACAATTTATAGCAACTCTTACTTACAAAAAAAAATTGAAATTCAATTTCGTTAGATCATTTAAAAATAAATGCACAATATAATTTGCAGGTTAGAAAACACAATGTGGTTTGCCATTTATTTCATTTTGTACATTCAAAGTTACGTGGTTGAGAGCAGAGGTAGTAATTTCTTAAAAATATTTTGTTAATTAGGTAGTACGAATGCAATGAAAGACAACGTTTTATAAACACCCACTATTTTCCAACAACCATTAAAACTCTGAATGATTGCAGGTTGGAAAACACCGTAGGAGGTGAGTGCATGATTTATGAAACCTCCAACCTGCACAATGTTGTAAAGCCCTCTATGGACACAACTAATCTCCCAACAAAATAAACCTATGTAGATACAAAAATGCATAAAAACATACATGGAAACATACATAACATGAAGAGAAGACGTAGTGTGAGACCCACCAAACAGATGATAGAAGTGACAAAACCGATAGATGGAAGGAAATGTCACAGTGAGGAAAGAGAGGAGGTGTCTCGTCGCATCGAATTATGCCAGTGTTTTTTTTTCCTTGTGCGAGAAGTGATCTGATCACTGTGGGAGTGAAGGGCGTTGATGAGATTAAGATATGCATTTTAGATTGTAACAAGTAATGTTCTTGGAAAACACCATGTTCTGGGTTTTCTTATTTTGTAGGTTGAAGGAAAATCGTTGGAGAGCAAGGGGGCGTTGCAAGCGGGGGAGATGACCAAGCGAGTTGAGGTGAGGGATTTCTAACCAACAGTATGTACATAGGTGTGTTAGCTCAATTTTCTTGGTTTACCAATTGGGTTGTTATATCTAGAGGGTTTTACAACACTTTGTGGGTTGCAGATTTGTTAAAACTTAATGTTTTCCAATCCCATTACATTCTTACTATCTAATTCACAAAAGACTCTAAAGGAAATCACAAAACATACCAAATTGAGGTGAGGGGTGAGTAACCAATTGGGTTGTTACTTGTAAAGGGTTTTAAAACATTATGTGGGTTGCAGATTTTGAAAAACCAGTGTTTTGCAACCTGGAATTTTACAAAACAGTATGAATGCAATTTAGACAGTACAAACAATGTGAGTATGAGTTGTCATTTTTAGAGATTTTTTTTTCTAGCGTGGGAATTGGAAGCAGAATGACATGTGCATTTTCAATTTGGAGAAAGAAGGGGGAAAACACTCTATGTTTCATGTATGTACATTGAAATTTGAAGGTTGGAGTGCACATGTAGGAGTTGGAGGAGAAAACCAATGTTTTGAAACTTGGAATTTAACAAAATGGTATGAATGTAATTTAGATAGTACAAATGTAATGAAAGGCACCTTATAACAAGACCTACACAAAATAAAAATTGTGTTTCTTTTTCTTAATATGATCCAAATATACATGCACAATATGATTGCAGGTTGGAAAACACAATGGGAGGTGTGGTGACAACATGATTTACAAAACCTCCAACACATAAAATTTTGTAAAACCCTCTACACATTGAAGCCAAATACCTTATTAGCTGTCTAGAAAATGGTGCCTATCACCACACTCCTACGATCTATATAACACAAATATTTTGAATACATACATATTGTTTTGGAAAATTCTAGGATACAAAACACTGTGTTTACAAAACCTGCAACCCACCTGATGTTTCAAAACCATTTAGACACCAATATTTGAGGGATGTTTAGGCTAATTTTGTCCATTGCTTTATGTGAACACCTGAAAATCCATTTCCATTTTCTTTGGCTAGACATCCCTCCCCAGAAAACAAGCCATAAAATCAAAACATGGAAAATGGCAATGCATGCACTTCGGCAAGGAATGCATTTGAGGGGTTTGGCCTGCAACTCCATTTTCCTCCCACGCATCCCCACCCACCAAAATGGAAAATGCAAATGTGGAAAATGGTGATTTTAGGTGCGTTTTGTCTAACTTTTTGAATTTCCCACTGACCGCACATCCTTTTTTGGGGACAAACACATGACGACACGCAATTAACTGTTCGTCAAGTCTTTTCATCGGTGCATTTTGTCCACCATGTGGGATGGGGAATGAGGATTATGATATAATGTTACATACATAGGTTTTTTTTGTCTACACTTTAGCTTCTCCCCTAATGGTATACTATACCAGTATTAAAGGTTGATTCATATAATATACCAATATTTGAGGGAGCAACTGATAAAAGACAATGTTTTTTCCAACACTGCAAATAATGCAAGCATTTTATTTAAACACAACAATGGAAGGTGTGATTTTGAAGATATTCATACTATTTTGTAAAATTCCATGTTGCAAAACTGTACATGTTAAGAAGCAAGAAACCCACCGTGAGACAACCCTTTACATTTAAACAAGGAGATTCAAATAATGGAAACCGAAACCCAACATTGTGTTTTCCAAATTACAATTATTTTGTGCACTTTTTCTTTTCAATCATGCAAAATTTAAACACAACAATGGAAGGTGTGATTTTGAAGACATTCATACTATTTTGTAACATTCTATGTTGCAAAACCGTAGGTGTTAAGAAGCAAGACAATGTGTTTTCCAACACTAAAAATAATGCAAGCATTTTATTTAAACACAACAATGGAAGGTGTGATTTTGAAGACATTCATACTATTTTGTAACATTCAACGTTTCAAAACCATACGTGTTAAGAAGCAAGCAACCCACCGTGAAACAACCCTTTACATTTAAACAAGGAGATTCAAATAACTAAAAGCCAACATTGCGTTTTCCAAATTACAATTATTTTGTGCACTTTTATTTTCAATCATTCAAAATTTAAATACAACAATGGAAGGTGTGATTTTGATGACATTCATACTATTTTGTAACATTCCATGTTGCAAAGCCGTACGTTTTAAGAAGTAAGAAACCCACTGTGAGAGAACCCTTTACATTTAAATTGAGAGGAGACAATGTGTTTTCCAACATTGCAAATATTTCTAGCAATTTATTTGTTCCAATTAGATGAAGAAAGTTAAATGAAATTTTGATTGTAGCAAAGAGTTTTTCAAAATGAGAATGTCAATGGGAAAATAAAAGATTTTGTTTGCATGTACTGTTTTGGGCTTTCTCTCCATTCCAAGTTCTCATTTTGAAAACCCACCGACTCATAATTTTTTTTCAAATTTGCAACCCACATAATGTTTTTTCAAAACCCATCTTCACAACACAAAAACCCATATTTTTAATTCCACTAATCTTCCCGTCAATGAAAACCCATCTTCACAATGAATAGCCAAAATAAAAAATTTCAACGCCAACACAAAAACCCACAAAAACACACAAAACACCTCTGCATTCGAAATGAAACCCCTTTATTTCTTCACAGTCAAATTTCAAAACCCTCGTAAAAAAAATCTTAAACAACTAAGCTAAAAACCCTACCCACAAACAAAACATTTTGTTTTCATTTGATAGAAAACCCATTTAACAACAAACCCATCAAACCCTACATGCCAACAAGACATTTTATTTTCATTTCATAGAAAACTCATTTAACAGTCGTGCTTCACAGAAACCCATTTAACAGTTGTGCTTCATAGTGCTTCACAGTCCCTACAAAATGGAAAATGGTGTATAAAATGGCAGATACATACCTATTGGCACCGCGGGTGGCGAATGCGTTTCATGAGTTTATTGCAAAATGACAATGTGGTTCGACCACCTTCAACTCCATTACTTGTTGGGACCACGAGTGTTAAATGCATTTCATGGGTTTACTACAAAATGAAAATGTGGTTCGACTGCTTGCAACTCCATTTTCCTCCCATGCATCCCCACTCACCAAACTAGAAAATGTAAATGTGGAAAATGGTGATTTTAGGTGCGTTTTTTCTAGCTTTTTGAGTTTCCCGCTAGCCACATGTCCTTTTTCAGCAACACCACCTGATGGCACGTGACTAGTCGTCCGCCAAGCCTTTTCGTCAGTGCTTTTTATCCACAGCGTGGCATGGGGTATGGAGGGTATGATATCATGTTACATACATAGGTGCTTTTTGTCTATGAGTTAGCTTTTTCCACATAAATATATACATACACTTGCAACTTTAGGAGGTGCAAGGGATGCGCCGATAGGAAATTCAAAGGAATGCTATCATTATTATTTTTGTTGAAGTAACACATACATAATTTTAGAAAAGAATGTAATAATATAAAAATCATATTGGCACCCAATTGTACCACTGAGTCTTAACCAAGTAACCAATCATGTGAGAGGATGTACCCATTTGAAAACCATGTTGCTTGTCAATTATTTAACATAATATTTTAAAATTTTATTCATTTTTTGTGGCACATCAATCCAACAATTAGAAGGTAAGACCTCGTGCACCTTTACTATAGCTTCACAGTGTCAACCTCAATTGAATGTATTAGAAAGATGGGAGGAAGAATATACAGACTATTATAACATTTTCACGAGGTCAAACCATTTTCATAGACACCGATTTGACTTTGATCTACAAAATTGAACCATAACAATACAAACAAACTTTTTTCTAATTCTAAAACAAAATATAATTTACAAATATACATGTTAAAATAAAAACTTAAAATTCAAATGAAACATTTTTTATTTATTACATTTACTTTTATATCTTACCTAAACTCTCAATTATTTAATATAAACTAATTTATATTAAGATTCATAATTTTTATTTGATTAATCTAAATTAAGATTTATTTATTTTTCCCTTAGGTTTGTTCCTCTCTTACAACATGAACTCTAACAATGGTCCAATATTCATAAATTAATATCAAGTCAACTTAGGTTTGTTCCTCTCTTTAACTTGATTTTTTTGAATGACATATGAAGACCTTTAAATAAGAAAGTTAATCACATCTAAGAATATTTTTATATAGAGTAAAAATAATTACTTAATAGACACGCAAATACATAGATAGGTTCATAATAATCTTTATTATCATCTCTCTAGATTATTCTTTCAAAAAAATTGGTGGATAATTACAACTGTATCAATTCTAATTTACTCCAAGGGCAAGGATTTAGTAGATGAGAGTGTTAATAATTGTTTCCCTCCTCTCCTTTTTAAGAGGACTTCCTCTCACTCCTCCCTTCACAAAAGTAAAGGGACCTTTTTTTTGTAAAATATTCAAGGAGACCTCTTCCCTTCGTAAAATGTACAAGGAGACCTCCCTTCCCTTCCTCACGCAAGGGGACCTCCTTCCCCTTTTTTTCATATAACATTCATTTTTTTTTCATATTTAATTTTATTCGATTTAGAAATCACAATGGAAGTTCAAGAGTTCGTGCTTAGCATTTGATCTCTAGATGTCACTATGAAAATTCAAACTTGTATCTCCTTCTTGAGAACCTTATAGTCTTCTCATTTGAGCATAACCCCTTTCACAAAAATTATCATGTTGTGTATGAAATACCTTCTTAAAAATTTATTCATTACTTATAAAATTAAATATTAATAGTTGTTATGTTTATTTTTTAAAATAGACAAAAAACTCTATTTTTACAAAACACATAAAAAAAAATTCAACGATATTGGAAACACATAAGATAATCCATAACATATGTCTTGATCCACATAAGTTTATATTTCCACATGACACTTTTGACAAGTCTACTTTATTAACTGCTTTATATTTCCATACGGTAAATTTGTGAAAGTCTATTTTATTATATTTTTTATGTTTTCAAACTATTGTTTTACCAAGGATTTTCTTGAGCTCAAGGAAAGATTATTGCTATCCTAGAAAATATCCTAGGTCATATAGATAGCAGGTTGTGTTGTATCTCTGTGTGGGCCAAGGAATGTTTACGAGGGTAGTAAATGACATACTGAAAGAGGTGCAATGGTTATGCTGATAGAATATTCAAGTTAAAATGTTAAGGAAGTGTATTTTTTATTATTTGTATAATTTTGTAATATAATCTTAAAATGCATACAATATTATCAACATTTGAAATATGTTTGTATTACATATTTTCATATAATCAATTGAAAGAAATATTTGTAACAATTTCAATTTTGAAAAATTTGCAGTTAAAGATTCATTTTTCTTATATCAAAAGATGCAATTTTCTTGTGCATTTATTTTGTTCATATACATTGAACTAAGAAACTATTAGGAAAATTAAAGTGCGGAACAAACTCTCCTAATGTCAAAACTCAAAGAAGAATGCATATATGTCTTTAAATTTCACAATTACAGTCCATTAAGATGCACTAGAAAAAAATAACAAAATAGAGAAATAACCACATACACAGTTGGAAACCATATTTACGTGGGAAAACCCTTACGAGAGAAAAACCCACCACACCAAGTAAAGCCTCTTTGTATTATAGTAAACAAATTTACATACAGAGTTATAGACTCAACTTTCAGATGTCAATTGTACAACAACAACAATTTCCTAATCAACCTCATACAAAACATCACTGTTACAATGCTTTCAAAACAAAATACAATTAAATTCACTAATAGATCATTCGATCATCCAACCTTTGAACCATCGAACTCTCGATTCCTTTTACAATTACAATATGTTGCAATGTATATCAACAACCATGATCGATTCATTCTTTGTACAATCGATTCAGTTCAAATTCCTCTGTTGAACAATCGTCGAACTTCCCAGGAACTCAAATGACCTTCTTCCAAGTTAGAAACATCCTTCAGCTAATGACTTACATCTCAACAATTCATCAAGTCTGAGTTCTTCACCTTACACCACACTACCGCTGTGCAGTCAACAGGCTCCCGAGGGATGGCGATAACCGCTCTACCGCCAAATAGTTGACAAACTTCTGTGGTATGGAGGTATACACCGCACTACTGCTACACATCCAATGAGCTCTTGCGGTATGGCAATAACTGCGCTACCGCACCCTAGTGTAAAGACACCCACGGTATAGCGGTGTCCACCGCTCTAGCGCTACACAATCGGTGAACTCCTGCGGTATGACGGTAACCACGCTACCGTACCCCAGTGTAAAGACACTTGTGGTATGGCAGTGTCCACCACTCGATAGCTGAGAGGTTCCCACGGTATGGCGGTAACCGCGCTACCGCGCCTCTCTCTCAATCACTTGGCGGTATAGAGGTAAAAGCTTAGAAAGAACACTTAAAATTTGCTGCTTGGTGACAGTATTGGGGTTTCTACTAGTGAGTTTGAGACACATATTCTCAACAATCTCCCACTTGAAGAAGAACTCACTGAACCCTTTTTAAATACCTGAAGTCACTGAACATTCTGGACCCCAAGGCCCATAGGATTTGCACACCACCTAAACTTATCCGTGCTCACTAGCTTTGTCAATGCATCATCAACATTCTTTAGAGTATCCACCTTTTCTAAACAGACCTTTCCATCCTCCACCATATATCGAACAAAGTGATACTGCACATCGATATGTTTCGTCCTGGCATGGGAAGTTGGATTTTTTGCCAGACAAATGACACTCTGACTGTCACAAAAAATAATAATCTGCCCCGCATCAAAACCAATATCAGAACACAATCTCCTAAGTCAAATGGCTTCCTTATAGGTGTGATTTTTTGCCATGTACTCAGCCTCTATAGTAGATAAAGCAACTACAAATTGTCGCTTGCTCATCCAACTAATTGCACCATCATTCAACATGAAAGTATATCCACCGGTGGAGCTTTTGCTGTCAATGTCCCCTACCCAATTAGAATCCACGTATCCATGAATGTTGAGAGTCCTTTGTGATCCAACCAAAGTGCCATGGTAACACAAAGCATATTCCGAAGTGCCCCTCAGATATCTAAACACTCTTTTCACAGCCTCCCAATGTGTCCTACCTGGATTCTCCATAAATCGGCTAAGAACTCCCACTGCTTGGGTAATGTTTGGCCTTGTACAAACCATTGCATACATTAAAATTCCAACTGCACTTTCATAAGGCACCTTGTTCATGTCCTCCATCTCAATAGGAGATTTTGGACAATCTTCAATAGATAGCTTCGTTCCCTGCAAAACTAGAACAACTAGTTGCTTGCAATCATTCATAAAAAAATTCTCTAGAACAGTGTTAACATACTTATTTTGGCTAAGCCAAAGGTTTTTGCTCTTTCTGTCCCTAGTTATTTCCATCCCTAGAATATACCTAGCTCTACCAAGATCCTTCATTTCAAACTTTGCAGACAACTGAGACTTTAGATCAAAAATCATTAACTTACTATTCCCTATGAACAACATATCATCAACATAGAGTGCAATAATAAGAACCCTATCATTTTTAGTTTTGAAGTACACACAATGATCTGGTACCACATTATAGGAGACTGTTTTAATCCATATAGAGATTTTTCAGCTTGCAAACCAGATTTTCTTTACCTTTTACCACAAAGTGCTTAGGTTGGGACATATAAATTTCTTCTTCAAGATCACCATGAAGAAATGTTGTCTTCACATCCATCTGCTCAATCTCCAAGTCATATGTTGCTGCAAGTGACAAAAGAAATCTGTTAGACGTCAGCTTTGCTATCGGAGAAAAAATTTCCCCATAATCAATTCCCCTGTACCTGGGAATATCCCTTTGCAACCAACCTCGCTTTATACTTTTCAACACAGCCATCTAGACCAATTTTTATTTTAAATACCCATTTGTAGCCCACATGCTTTCTACCTTCAGGTAATGAAACTAGATCCCAAGTGTCATTTTTCTTAATGATGCCATTTCTTCATTCATGGCTCCAACCAGGAATCTGAATCAGAAATTTCAGTTGCCTCTTTTAGAGTCCTAAGCTCATCCGTGTTAGTAATCAAAGCATAGGAACAACTAGAATCTAACATAGAGAATCCATACCTATCCGATTGCTTCTTCTCACCTGTAGACCTCCTCACAGGCTGGGGCCGAGGTTGTGGTACTTCTTCTTATTCAAATCACTTAGAGTTTCTCGAGCTCTCCTTAGTTTCAGGTACACTACCAATGTGTTGTTCCTCTTTTACTGGAGTTAGAGGTATTTCAACAAAATCATTCTCCATTTTATCTTCTTTCATCCCTGATTGCAGATCCATTGAAGAAGGTTTTAGTTCCCAGAAGATTACACTCTTGTTGTACAACACCTTCTCAGTCACAGGATTCCAAAGCTTGTATCCTTTCACATGAATACCCAATGAAGATACATTTTTCAGCCTTGTTGTCCAATTTAGATCTCTTCACATCTGGCACATAAACATATGCTTCACAACCAAATACATGAGTATGTATTAGAGAGGGCTTCTTACGAGACCAAGCTTCGATAGGCATTTTGTCAACAAGTGCTGACGAAGGAGACTGATTCAACAAGTAACATGCTATAGCCACAACCTCAGCCCATAAATTCTACTCCAGACCAGCATTGCTCAACATACTTCTTGCCTTCTCCATCAACGTCCTGTTCAACCTTTCATCAACTCCATTTTGCTATGGAGTATAAGGTGTAGATTTATGCCTTTTAATCCCATGGTCTTTGCAATACCTTTCGAACTCATAAAAAAAAAACTCACCGCCATTGTCAGTCCTTAAACACTTTATTTTTCTTCCAGTTTGATTTTCCACAAGGTTTTTAAATTCCTTAAAATGACTGAATACTTCTGATTTACTTTTTTAAAAGTACACAAATTCCCTCCTCAAATAATCATCAATAAAGGAAACATAATACTTAGATTTTGATAACGAAGGAACATCCACTAGACTACACACATCAGAATGAATATAATCCAAAACACTAGAAGATTTGTGAGGAATATAATAAAATGAAACACGGTGTTGCTTGCCATGTATACAATGTTCACAAAATTCAAATTCTAGGTTACAATCATCAAGCCCCTCAGCCAAGTTTTTATTTTTCAAGGCTTTCAAACCTTTTTCACCAATATGACTGAGCCTTTGATGCCAGAGCATAGTATTTTCTGCTGGAAGTTTAACTTCCAAAGAGTTTTCCCCAAAAGGAACATTTTCATTCTTCTCTTTATGAACAACCTTGTGTGACTTTGCAGAGACACTATTGCATTGAACAACTAGTGCATACAACTTGTATAGAGTACCTATTCGATCACCCCTAGCCAACACCATCGAGCCTCTAGTTATTTTACAACCATTTATTGAGAATGAGACTTGCACTCCAACATCGTTCAACTTGCTTATAGAGAGTAAATTTTGAGCCAAACCTGGTATATGCATTGCACCATCAATTCCCTTAATTCTTCAATCAGGAAACTGAATTCTGACTCTTCCATGACCAACTATTTCTAAAGATGAATCACTTGCTAGATACACCTTTCCTCCATCGTATTCTTCATGCTTCGTGAACCAATCTCTATGAGATGTCATATGGAAAGATGCTCCAGAATCAATCAACCATACATCATCTGATGCTTGAGTTGCCAAGGCTGTAATGAAGGCATCTGCATCGCTCTGAGAAGAATCATTGTCGAAAGAATTCTTCTTCTTTTTCTCCTCTTTGCAATCCTTTCGGACATGACCAGGCTTCCCACAATTCCAACACTTCACCTTGGACTTCTTCCGAGGAGACTTTGATCTCCCTTCTTATTTCGATTTGGACTTCTTGTCCTTCTTATTTCCTTTTTCTTTCGATCTACCTCGAACAACAAGAGCCTCCTTCGCCATCTTAGAAGATTTCATTCTCATCTCTTTTGATAACAAAGAAGCAACCACATATTCCATCTTGAAAGTGGTTGTCGTGCTCCCAATTTCCATCACCAAGTGATCCCACAAATCCGACAAAGAACGTAACAATAGCATACATCGATCTTCATCATCAATCTTCACACCCACATATGCTAACTGAGCAATCAACATGTTAAAGGTATTTAAATGATCAACAAAAAATGCTCCTTCTTGCATTTTCAAAGAGTACAACTTCTTCCTCAAGAACAACTTATTCACCAAGGACTTGCCTTATTAAATATCTCCCAACCTTTTCCATAAAGACGTAGTCTTCTCTTCATGAACATTTAGAAGAATAGAGTCTGCCAAACAAAGCCTTATCAACCCCTTTGTTTTCTGATTTTCTAGTTGCCATTCTTCTTGCTTCATGCCTGAAGGTTTCGTTCCAGACACAACAACCCATATATCACGATCAACCAACTGATCTTCCATTTTGAGTTTCCACAACTCAAAATTTTTGCCATTGAATTTCTCAATTTCAATCCTTCTTGACGTACTTTCCATTGCCATCTCAATCTATAATTTGACAAATTATCTGACTTCTACAAAACTCCCACTGAACAAAAATTGACACAAAAAACCTAGCCTACCCACAAGGATAACACAACTGGCTAGGCTTTGATACCACTTGTTAGGAAAATTAAAGTGTGAAACAAACTCTCCTAATGTCAAAACTCAGAGAAGAATGTAGATATGTCTTTAAATTTCACAATTACAGTCCATTAAGATGCACTAGAAAGAAATAATAGAATAAAGAAATAAACACGTACACAGTTGGACACCAGATTTACGTGGGAAAACCCTTATGGGAGAAAAACCCACCACACCAAGTAAAACCTCTTTGTATTACAGTAAACAAATTTACATACAGAGTTACAGACTCAACTTTCAGATGTCAATTGTACAACAACAATTTCTTGATCAACCTCATATAAAACATCACTGTTACAATACTTTCAAAATAGCATACAATGAAATTCACTAACAGATCATTCGATCATCCAACCTCTGAACCATCGAACTCTTGAACCCTTTTACAGTTACAATACGTTGCAATGTATAGCAACAACCATGATCGATTCATTCTTTGTACAATTGATTCAGTTCAACTTCCTTTGTTGAAGAATTGTTGAACTTCCTAGGAACTCAGATGACCTTCTTCCAAGTCAACAACATCCTTCAGTTAACAACTTACAACTCAACAATTCATCAAGTTTGAGCTCTTGACCTTACACTACGCTACCGCTGCGCAGTCAATAGGCTCCCGAGGGATGGCGGTAACTGCTCTATTGCTAGACAATCGACAAACTTCCACGGTATGGAGGTATACACCGCACTACTGCTACACATCCAGCGAGCTCCTACAATATGGCGATAACTGCACTAACACACCCCAGTGTAAAGACACTCACGGTATGGTGGTGTCCATCGCTCTACCACTACACAACTAGTGAACTCTTGTGGTGTGGCGGTAACCGCGCTATCGCACCCCAGTGTAAGGACACTTGCGGTATGGAGGTGTCCACCGCTCTACTACTTGAAAACTGAGAGGTTCCCGCCGTATGGTGGTAACCACGCTACCATGCTTGTCTCTCAATCATCTGGTTGTATAGAGGTAAAAGCTTAGACAAAACACTTAAGAAAATTTGCTGCTTGGTGATAGTATCAGGGTTTCTACCAGTGAGTTTGAGACACATATTCATAACAAAAAACTAGTAAAATTTTGATTGATCTTATATAAAATATATAATATAGAAAACATTTGACGTCAATTGACTAAACAAGACATAAATAATCCTCAAAAAACTTTATTTGCAATTGTAAGCTTAAAACTATTTGCAAAATATCAACATTTACTAAAATTACTCTAAATGAAAGAAAGAATATCAATAAAGACATATATTGAAGACTTTCTTAACAAGTCACGTGTCGCACAAACTCCCTAGCTATGAATGTAGTGTCGGTTGCATGACTTCCACGTTTGGCTTGAAGTATGCTGCACATTTGAGCTTAGGAATCAAGTAGCTCTAAAACCTTGATATTTTTAGATCTCCTTTTCATACATTGTGAATAGATTGAAGCGGAAACTATAGGGAGATTGGTTTTGATTCATCTCAATTCTTGTAAAATTTCTACTGTGGTACGGTTTCGTAATATTTCTCTTGCAAATTGTGTCCATTTATTTTCATTATCATGGCCGATAGTTTGACATAATTTTTGTAGAATGTTGAGCTAAGTTTCTTGCCATGGTTTCACTCCGTGTTTTTCTTCACATAAGTTCTCACCTCATATTCTGGCTACCATTTTATTAGGACCTTTACTTGTAGTAGTCATGGACTTTTACTCCATTTATCTCTATCACTCATCTCTCACAGGAAGGCAAGTGATATGCCATCATGGAAGATGATGCCATTTTATTCGACAGAAGTGAAGAGCCTTACATACTCCGTAATTTGAAGGAGATTATGTGATTAAATTTGGAGGCTCTGAAAAAGTTGACATGGTCATTCTGTAGAATAGGCAAGCGGTAGCTATTAAGAAGATCCAGAACATGAGCAAACCAATAGTAAATTTCAAGAGAAAATGTGTGTGGGAAAAGTGGATACATTGTCACTCATCCGGAAAACCAACATCTTGAAGCTTCTTTGTTGCATTTCAAGCCAAGATTTTGATTTCAAAGAATCAGATTTCTTGCACATATTATCTCTTTTTTTGGTTGGTTTTTTCTTGAAAATGTGTTGTGGAATATGCAAATAGGCTAAGGGTGAATGTGAAGGGTGATGTATAAAAATTCAGAGTGGTGATGTTAGAGCTAGTTAGCAAGATGAAAGTCACATGTGAGGTGGAGTATGGAGAGGGCAGGGACGTCATGGATTGGATACACTACATAATTTCGATGGGCGGGGGAGAGATGAAAGTGTTGTATATTACCTTAAAACTTTAATGATTTTTTTTTAAATAGACTCTATCATACAAAATTTTAAAAATCTATACTATAATTTTCTATTAAAATTTTAAAAAAATCTGAGCTAAAACTGTCCATTTTCTCTGTGGGCCTTCCATTTATTGCTCTAGAGACTTTTTTTCTTTTCATTTGGCATAGTACTTTCATTCATGAATAAGTGTTGTCCATTTGTGCTTTAATTTCTTGTGATTAAATTAATCATTTGGTCTGCTAACCACCAATTCCATCAAATTATCATTGAACACCCACGTTTATGGAGGTTGCCAGGTTGCCAGCAAGACAAATATCTTCGTATTTGTCAAACAAATGGTAGAATTGACTGGTTGGATGAAAAATTTGCAACGAATCTAAATTACATTTGTATACACTAAAAATCATAAGCATCCAAAGAATCCATTACCCATCACAATAATGAAAGGCATCTATCAGATTTTATCACATGAAAACACAATTATGTGTATATTTATAGTAAATAGGGGGAAAAAAAAGAGGACAAATCCAGAGAGACTCGATTGGTATGATTTGTTCTCAGTTCAAACCAATAACTAAACTCGGTAGTAACTAAAATTATGATAATGTTAATGAAAATTCTACACACTATGAGTATGGATTAGAAATAAGATAACAAAAATGGTATTGAAGGGTAGTAACAAAAGAGAACAATGCAATTTAGTTAATGATCAAAGACACAGATTAATGTTCAACAACCATGGGCATGGTGTATGAGATGGACCTCTGGTGAGGGGTAGCCAACATGGTGGTATGATCAAGAAAATCATTGAGCACGATGATGCTTTGCAAGGTGTTCTTCAAATCCTCAGACTTGGCAAAGCTAATGCTACCCTGGCCGTGAATGACATAGACATAGAAGGTAATACACCCCTTTCTAAATTTAAAGCAAGCCATTTCACAACGCGAGAGCGCTCTGAATGAGATTCTTACTAACCTCCCCAGCGATATCTCCAACAACCACAAGTGCTCCACCATTGATTTCAGCTGCTCGTGAAATACAAAAAACAACTACGAATAAAACAATCTATTTATCCAAATCGGAGGCGGTGATGGAGGGCAGTTGAAGGGAATAGATGACAGTTGCTATGACAGAGATTAGAAACTACATTAAAATCTAATTCAATTTTCCCGAGTCGCCTCTTCTGATGGAGTGTGAAAAGAAATTTGGTGGATGCGTCCATAATGAGATTAGACACAAAATTAAATTTTTGGATTCTTGTTCCGATTTGAGTATGCTCATGGCTTTCTTTTCACGCCAACACAGTAGGTTGCCAATTTTTGATGGACGCCAAATGGCATGGTGGATGGTTTACCAGATGTCAAATGGTTTTTAGGGTGTGTGAGATAGGTATACCGATGGCTTGTGGACTGGAAAGTCCACAATAAAAGCCTATCGACTAAATATAATATAATATATAATAAAATAATATATTTATATGATATAATATTATATATTTATATGATATAATATTATATATTTATAAAAATATAACATAATTTATAATATCATAAAATATATATAATATATTTATTTGACCTCTGTTTTATTATAAACAATATATAATATAATCTAACATAAATATTCACTAGGTAATTAGGGGACATGTTAACCTATTAAGTTTACTTAGGATATAAGATTCCTTTTAAAAGTCTTAGTTGTTATATCTAGACTTTATCTTATCCTAGGTAGTTATGAGTTAGTTTTTGCATTTTATAGGATTAAGACACTCAAGTCATGATCTTGTCTAATCCTATCTATCAGCTTGCCTTTATAAGCAAGGCATCTCATGTACATTTGCATATTCAACCAATATTCAGTCATATTCAACTTGCATTGTTGAAGCAAGTTTTCTTGCCATTTTTCTCTCTTGTGGAAGATATTTTGTTCTAGCAACTATTCCTGGGGGTGCTGAGGAGTCACCATTAAATCCTACATGGCATCAGAGCTCCAATGTTGTAGATTCCTTCCCAGATATGAGGGTTTCATGTTGGCTTGAAGATTTTTCTAGGTGCATTTTGGGGTTTCAAGGACCTCATGGTTGAATCTAGGGTATCAAAGAAAGACAGGTTTGCATTTTGTTTTGTCAAATTTGATTATGTTTTGCTAGATCTATGAGGGTTTGAAAAAGTGTTCAAAGAGTAGTTGATCCATGAGATCATTGATTTTTTAGAGCACTTTGGGCCCAAATTGGCATCACCGTCACGTTCAAGAGGCCCGAGAGATGAATTTTGATTGTAAATTCATTAATATTTGGTAAAGTTGTTTCTGAGGCAATTTTTTTTGCCCGAGCAGGTTGTACAAAATTTTGAGTGGTACAACTGTCATTATTCTATTTTCGCAAAAGAATATTTCAAAAAAAATATTTTGTGATTTTATGAAAAACATGTGGGGCAAATTTATATTTATATCGGGCATTTTATTAAAAATATTTATCGGGATTTTATAAACATTATGGTTAACATATTTCATTTGACTTTTTTCGTGGTTGATGACATCTTTTCAGAATATTCCAAGCATCCATATGGGGTTTGTGCATCAGTACCCTCTCTTGTGTCAGTGTCCCATCAGGTTGTCCCATCTATTGCTATCCTTGTAGGTTTTAAAATCTCTGTAGGCATCATAGCCATCACATCGCCGTCCTATGCTGGCAAGGTATAGGTTTGACCTCTCATCACAGGTTTTAATTTTCACAAGGCTTTTTTATTAATAAAAAAATATTTTTAAAAACCATGCATTGCATTTTTGTTTTTAGCTGACTATTCTGTACTGGCATCAAATCACTGTCCTTTGCGGGTTGGTACTTCATTGGAAGGGTTTTATTGTAATGTATGTTGCTTGGTTGGTATTTATAAGTTTGGTAGATTGTTAAATAAATATTGTTATTGGTGTTGTGTATAAAAAACTTTGTTTTGAAATGCTGACCATATTAGTATAGCTGGTCCCATATTGTTTAAAGTGCCCATGGATGTATTTATTTTTTTCACTTAGATGCCGATGGTCACATGTGTGACCTGATTTAAGCCCCTGAGTGCCAAAATTTTGTGCCATTTTAGCAGTCACTGGTCCTGATTTGACCCCCTTTGTGCCCAAATAGGCTATCTTTTTTCATTTTGCATAACTTGCACTAACAAAGGCCATTTTTTTGAAACAAAATATTGTCGGACAACTAGCGATCCCAATTTTCTAGTGCTATAGTTATTTTTTTAAATTTTTGTTGTTTGGTGGTATTTTTTTATGATTGAAGTCAGGTCTTGTATTTTGGCTCCAAGGCTGATAAATTTTTGCCACTATCTTCAATTTTCATGATTCTTGCAATGTTGGAAATGTATTGAGGAGCTCTATTCAACCATCAATGCAATTTTTATTGTTTGTTTCCCAAGTACATTGTGTTTTTCAATTTTTGTCGGGTGGGTATAATGGATGATACTTGGATATTTGGGTAGTTGGGAGGGTGTTGTTATGATCATTGTACCTCATTTAAGCTCTATTGTATATGTTGATCTCAATTTTTATCGATTAAGAAGTGTATTATCATTGTAATCATGGTTTATACAACTCATCCTTCTATAATAGTTTTGACTAGGGATAATTATGATTCATGGAGAAAAGGCATCATAACATATTGTAGGTTGTTAAATCTTTTGCCTTATCTTTATGGACTCATTCTTGAGCCAGAAATAACATATAATAAATCAATTTGGGGTAATAAGAATGATCATATCTAGGATTGATTAGTTCTACTTTCAGTGTAAGTATCCTAAGAGAGTTGTATCATAAGATCTCTGACATCTCATGCCCACACATATTTTGGACCAAAGTTTGGGAGATTTTTGGAGATCACATAAGCCTCCATTCCAAGTAGATCCTGCATTGGATTGCCTCATTCCACTTGATGATGTTGATAACATACCCTATGATGATGGAACCTTAGAGGAGTTTTAATATGATGCAAAACTTGAGAATCTTGATGATCTAGGGACTTCTCTTGTACCTCCTTCTTCTCTAGTTGAGATCACACATTTATCTTCTGTTGATGATTCATTTAGTACTTCCAGTGATTCATTGATGTTACCCAAATTTCACTAACAAGCTCATTCAGGTAGAGTTTTATCCTTAAAAGTAAATGAGGTACATTTCATTTCCTATTTTCTCCTATATTGCATTTAGATGCATAAATGGAATAATTCAAAAGATTACATTTACAAATTACTGCATTTACACATATGCATGTAACATAGGAAAGATTGTACAAATCTTTTCTGAACAAAGAAGTAATATTTATTGAATGTAAAGTGTACATTGTCTCACACAAGGCGTGAGACTAACTTATCCATTGTAAAAAAAACTTGTCCAATGTAAACAAAGAAAATTGTATACATGGATAGGTAAACAAAACAAAATGTACAAATAAGGAGAAAGACCAGTCATTGCTTGAATGACTGGTTCGATGTGTTTTCTTGCTTTGTTGATGCCTTGATCTGCTTGTGTCCTCCTTGGTTCCTTTACCGTCCTAGTGCATGCATTTGAGTGAGCAATGATGTTAGAGCAATGAAAAGCTCTAAGCAATGAAAAGTCTCTAGCCTTAGATGTATAAACACCTATGCATATATAAACAAATATCTATATACCTTGAACAAGAAATGCATACTAAAAGTGTCTAAGAGAACCATCAAGTCATCAAACGCATCCAAAATATGCATTTATTTTTCTAACTTGTTTGCTTCATGTGCACATATAGGGAAAAAAATAATGTCATTGTTTTAATTCATCAGATTACAACACGTGGGATAAATGTGGCTGCCACAAGGGTTGAACCTAGCATGCTTTTAGTTTGTGTTTTGACCAGATAACTTATTAAGTTTTCCATGACAATGTCATGCAATCGAGGATACACTTTACTATTCATTCCAGTGAAGTTCTTGTATCCACTGATATAAACAATGATGTATGCTCAATGGATTAACAAAGATTTTTTAAAAAATGAACAAGCATTTGATCAAATATGGTAAAAGATCTTAAGGCAACATGCTTATTCAAAAGGTTCAGTCATTTGACCAATATGACAAACAATTATGTTCAAGAAATATGTAACAATAGTGCAAAGGATATCTATTATGTGATTTTTTTTTTTTAGGTTTGTCACATACAATGTATAAGTAAATGATGATTAAGACATTATGAGGAATGCAGGGCAATCCTTTAGCATCGAAGGATATAAAGAAGTGACTTGAAGAGCATAGCATAAGACAATGTATACAAAATTTCTAATTTTGGCACAGTTTTATAAGACAAAAAGGGGAAATAGGGTCCCATGTAAGAGATAGTGATCTTATGAGGCAACATATCATAATCAAAGAGGGATTTCATAAGTTGTTTGATTTGACAGTGTCAAGGGAAGCTAAATCATTAAAAGAGTACAAGAAAAAAGAATACAGTTTTGACATTAGTGCTTAATCACTTTTAGTGAACATAATAATTTTTTCTAAGTTCAGATGCCAATATTTAAGGATATTCCTGACAATTGTTATGATAAGAAAAGACAATGAAGTCTCAAACCTGAGAAAAAAGGTTGATCCCTATGAAGTTACTGAAATGGGTAGGGTTTATAAGTATTTACAAACATAAGCATATGAAGCAGTCATAGTGATAGTGCTAGTTATAAGTGTCAAGATGCATCATGGAGAGATATGTTAATCTGAGTCATTGTCTTAAAATTCTACCATGTGGGAGAGTAGCAGTGAAGATCGAGCAACCAAGTTTGAAATAATAGAGTTGTTCAATGTACCTATTCTATCAACAAGATAAAAGGCATAAATACAATCATGCTCAAATTTGTTGTGTGAAGGAGGGATATGGTTGACTCTTTAAGGTTCAAATCTCAAAACTCTTTTTATGATTCATGTAAAGTGCAGTCATTTTGAGATAGTAGTCTAAGCGAGTGATCTTAAATTGCACTTTAAGATTATTAAGAGAGGTAACAGATTATACAATCAAGAGTTGATGATGGTCTGTCAGAGACAATTGTTGTTTCAAAGCAACATGTACTACTTAAGCACAATCGAGTGAATGGGTTTGTTGAACCTATTCAAGATGTTACAAACTACCCTAAAAAAAATGAGATTCCAAATTGATGCACTCAGGTGGATCTCCAAGCTTTATTAAAGGGGAAGCAAGGGAAAAGTTTTCCTTATAGCAACATGGTCATTATTTATTAGGGAAACTAAGAAGTGGATATATAGAGAGCAAAATATTATTAAAGCACAATGCTCATCATGGATGTATGACAAAGGTATAATGATTAAAGAGCATGACAATGTTCAAGGTCATTTAGTATTACAACCTCTAGTGGGTAATAAAGAGAACAAACACAAAGAAGAAAGTGACAACATTATGTGGATATCCATGTCTTCTATGTGCTATGGTAATCATATTCTGTAGGGTCTCTTTTTCTTTCAAAAGTGAAAGAAAATATGAGTACCCATGTTTTAAAATACCTACAGGTGAAGTCGTTCCATGGAGGGTTTTGAAACTCAGAGGATAGTAAGTGAATTTTTCTCACAAGTTTTATTGCTTCTATCATGGGGTCGACATTGTCCCCATAAGCTTTGTGGAAATGCCTTTGCACTTTTTTTCCTCATCACTTTGTTTTCTTAGGGTTTTTTACCCTAATATGGTCAATGGGAAAAATGACATTTTTTCCTTGTTTTAAAAATACATGAAGTCAAAATATATTTTGAGGGCTAAGACTTGTATCTTATGCCTTAGAGTTAAATTAAATTACCCATGCCATGTAATGACTCTTATGAATTTTTTTTATTTGTGATGACTTCCTATGGCTGAATCATGGGCCTTTGTAATTTTTTGCACTTTTAGAAAATATAAAATATTTACCTAAGGTGATGGTCTATAAATCATTTAGGGTAAATATTATTTTAATGCAAAATTAATACGTAGGAAGTTGTCAACGTATGCCAAGGAGAGGAGATGAGGTTTTATTTCACTTTATGATCTTGGAGAGCATCTAGGGAGGTTATTTTGCAGTTGGAAAACATATGCCAAGGATTTAGGAGTTGTTTTGACTTGGTTATGAGGATTTGAGAGCTTTTTGGAAGTGCTTTTTTATGCTTTCATGTTTGACATGGTCAAACTTGACCATTTCAACATTCTAGAGCCTTTTTGGAGAAGATCAACATGCTAGATTTAGGGCTTCTTAGTTGCATCCGACCCCAACTGCTTATAGAGCCTTTTTTGGTGGAACCACTTAGAGCTTTGTTACTTAGTCACTTTTGGTAGATCATTTTTAGTTAGTTCTTGATATGCATTTTCTGACTTAGTGACTTTTAGAATCCTCTGTCGGATTTTTTGCAAACTTTTTGTAACTCATATGGACATGGAATACAGTGCAGACCTTGGGAATCATTGAATGGAGTTATTTTTGACTTCCTATTTTTTCTTCATTGTGTGCATCCTGATTGACTTGTGAAATATTTTCCCATTTCCTGGTAATTGTGTCTCATATTAAGCACCTTTTTGTAGAGAATGTGTTGTTGCAGGTTATAATGTGTGTCAGGAATGCAAATTGCTTTTAGCTGTGAAGTCTTCTTCCTCCCGAAAACTCATGCATTTGGCCTCTTTATAAAATACTTATGCAAAACACATACAAATAAGTTGTGCAAGGTTGTTTTTGAAATCATTGTATGCAAGTGTACTAAAATCTGAATTTCCAGTTCAATTAACATTTAGGTGTATCACCATAGGGATAATGTTTTCCAATTTTCATTTTAAGCATTCCTTCTCCCTTTTCCTTTCAAAAATTAGTAGTTTAGGTCATATAACCAGCTAGGAAGCTAGCCTATCCAAAGGTTCATTATCATTTTGGGTGACCCACAACCCGAGAATGCTTCCATGTTTCTCTAGCTAATTGAGTTTCACAACTTAGTTCGGGTGCAAGTTTAGGAGATAACAATTGCAACAGGTATCTGTTTGTCTTCCTAATTGGAATTCCTATTTGTCAGATATTTCTTCTTTGTTTGTGGGGTCTCACATTTCAGATTTGGAAGACCAATTTGAGGGTTTATCTCTCCTATTTTATGATAGTCATGGATCGACTATTATCACTTCATGTTTGTCTTCAAATTTTGTTCAAGATCAATTTCAACTTGTTCCCGATTTGTCACAGTTCATTGTGATTAGACATGTACTTGATTGGATTGTGGCATCATCGTCATCATCTAAGAACTTGGCAACACATGGGCCAATTTTAGAGACACAATCTTCATACATATGGATTACTCTTCCTACCAATTCCTATCCAGAATGGGAAGCATTCTTGCATTTGTACATTGTTTGTAGGAATTAGATTGTGTTTTGTCTTCAAACATTAATCATATTTACAGGTGATAACACATTGTGGGGGGATATCTTGTCTCTCTATTTCCATCCTATGGGGTGTCATTGATTGTATATACATGATGGATTTAGTTCTTGGGGGTATCATTGAGTCCTCTATACTCTATGTTATTTTGTTTCTTTTCTCTCTTTTGGAGAGGAGTTGTGTCTCATTGGGTTTTCTCCTTTTATCTATTTGTGAGAGTGATTGCATTTACATTTTAAATGGGTACCTAGCATGGCCTAGTAGTTGGGACCCATCTTCATCTTTATCTTTACATAGTTTGCATAATAATCTACTCCCTAAGTTGCACTTAAGTGAGGGTGTTGGTGTGAATATATGTCCTGTACCTAGTTAATTTCTTCACTAGGTGATTAGGGGACATGTTCACATGTTAAGTTTACTTAGGATATAAGATTTCTTCTAGAAGTCTTACTTGTTATATCTAGACTTTATATTGTCCTAGGTAGTTATGAGTTAGCTGTCTCATGTTATAGGATTAAGACACTTTTCATGATCTTGTCTAATCCCGTCTATCACCTTGCCTTTATAAGAAAGGAATCTCATGCGCATTTGTATATTCAACCAATATTCATTCATATTCAATTTGTATTGTTGAAGCAAGCTTTCTTTCCATTTTTCTCTCTTGTGGAAGATATTTTGGTCTAGCAACTATTCATGGGGGTGTTGAGGAGTCACCATGAACTTCTACAAGTTTTGGAACCTAATAGAGGGAATAAATTTGACATAATTAAGGTAGTGTTGACCAATAACATGTATTTATTACACTTATTATAAGTTTTTCATAAGTCACTCATCAATTTGGTTGTCTCATATTATCTCCATTGTGTCCATTCAAATATATCTTGTGACTAATCATAACATGCATTATAATTGATTGGATAATTGTAACTTCCTCTTATTGTGCCCTTATTTCTCCCTCTACCTCTCTTTATATCTCTATCTATTTTTCTCCCTCTTCCTCTCTTGTTCCATATTCATCTCTACCTCTATCTTACTCTCCCCCTCTATCTCTAGAAATGTCTTCCTCTCTCTATCCATCTATCTCTACCCATCTATCTTTATCCCTCTCTCTCCCCCTTCCTCTTCCTAGACCTCTATTGTCTTCTTGATTCAAATATTTTCTTTCACTCATGTTTGGAGACCTTTGTTGCACAAATAATATCATTTTCTAAATGGCCTACCAATTGACCTAATGTAATACACAAGTTTATGAAAAAATAGGCTAAAATCTTTCATAATTACAATTCAACACCTCTTTGACATACCCATTGCATATTTCTTCTTTCATCTTTATACTTATATCTCTTTGCCTACTTATCTCTCTTTGTATTTCTTCTTCCATTTACCCCTCTATCTATCCATCTCTCTCTACCCCTATATCTCTCCCCCTCTATCTACCTCTCTCTATTTATCGCTTCCTATCTCTATCTCTATCTTTCTATCTCTCCCTCTCACATTCTCTCCTTCTCTCTCCCTCTCTATATATTTATCTCTTTCATATTTATCTATCCCTCTCTCCTCTCTCTCTTTATCTCTCTATTGCAAACATAACATGAGCCTATTGGTAATGGATCTTGATTATCTTCCTTATTTAGAGGTCCCACTAATTGACTTCATGTAATACACAAATGTTTTCAAAAAAATAGACTAAAATATTTCCTAGTTGACCTTCCACACCTCTTCGATGTACCCATTGCACACAAAGGTCAATTTGAAAAAAATGGTCTATTTTTTAGGTACATTTGTGCAATGAATGTATTATTAATTGAGATGTGATATGCATCCATTTACATGGATTCAAACACGATTGAAACATAACCTTTAAATCAAGAAAATAATCAAGCTCCTTTACCATAAATATCTACATACATGGGTCCATTTTGTTAGGCATTGCTATTTTGTCATTATAAATTTCACTTGTTAGGTCTATCATTATTGGTATACAGTATAAATGTTTGGAAACTTTAATTAATTAACTATTAAATGTTATGACATTAGCAAGGAAATCCAACAAGAGTTCAATACAAGAACAAGGAAATGGTATTCAAAAAATATGGAATGTAATTTAAAGGAAACAAATATGCCAAAAGTCAAAGTTTTTTGATGGCTATCCATCTAACCATAGGCTCCTAACCTATAAAAACTTAAGGAGGAGAGGATTTCAAAGTCCTTAATGCTATCCAAAACACTAACCACCTCTTGATTTCCTATTCTTTTTCCATCCCCTCATTGAACTAACAAGATAGTCTTGGTTGCAACCTAAATGGGTAGCAGAACTAAATAAAACTAGTACACCAAAACTATCTAAGACTTGTAATATAATCATATAATAACACTAACATCTATTCCACCAATGTTCATTTATGTCTATACCAATTATCTCATCATCCCAAAGATAATTCCTTCGTACCATAAATTGAAAGAAAGATGATTTATGATGTACAAAGCTTTAAGATCATACCCACAATGCTAGCTTCCTTACTTGCATTTGGAAGTTGAAATACTTCCATATTCCTATGAGGATCAAATTGCACATTGATTGGGTCAAACTTCTCAAATCTATATTTTTTAAATCCTGCAATCCATATGAATATTAACCATTAATAATAAATAAATTTCATTCTTAACATCGATTAACTTATATTAGTTTGATTGCTAATTTAAATACTAAACTAATACACAACTATATTGAGTACCATTAATTGCTAAGTTTAATTTCTAAGTATCTATTATCGATTTGGTAGAAAGAACTTAAGAGAAGAAGAAAACAATGGATAAATTGGAAGAGTAGGTAAAATAGTTGATAGCATAAATTAGATCCATTATAGGTATGAAAGAGAAAAAGTTCAAATTTAATATACCTATCTTCTATAGGAACCACCACACCAAGTAGAATTACAAATGGTACTATTGCTAAATGTATTAAATAGAAAATATTTTTTTCTAAATTAACATAAGGTACATAAAAAGTTTCACTCTAGATGGACTTAGATTCATTGAGTAACAAATAAAAATTTATATCATATTTTATTAAATTCATTGAATAATAATAAACAACATCATTTTCTAAATGGCTTGCCAACTTTTAGCTCGAACATACGTTTTGAATCAAGACGTTGCTTGAACCATTTTTCTTATATTGAAAATCTCAAAGAGGTCCATGCCATTGTAACTAACTTGCTTTAGCTAAGGCTCATTTTGATATTTTTTGTGCCTAAAATTGACATCTAAAAGCTTGAAAAAATATGTTTTTGGTTCTATAGAGAAAAAATCATATTTTCTTTGTTCTTAACATTAGGATGTAAGGTTGATATACCTCTCTTAACAATGCCTTCACTAGGATTGTGACTTGTTCATTGTGTATGCTTTTTTGCCGTCATTGGTCCATATAAATAAAATAAATTAAAGTTAAATCATTGATAAAATAGTCTTAATTGAAAAATGTAATTTCAAAATACAAAGTTTCAGATCATTACAACTATCTTTTTTCTTTTTCATTTTTTTAGTAAATCATTACAACTATCTTTTTTTCTTTTTTCTTTTTTAACAAATCATTAGAACTATCTTTTAACTAGTGAATCATTTCAAACTAGTAATTAATCTTTACCATTAGAATATATTTCTAAAGATAATTTGATAATACACAAAATATAGTGATGAATCGGGCTAGAAATCTGCCACTTCTCCATAGATCTAATTCCTTGTTTGAATTGTATCATCCCATGACACAGACTGATAATGACGTTGTTCATCCCACATTTGCAAAGCTAATGAAAAACTAATCTACTCGACCTCATAATTTCTTCCAGAGTTGATTACAAATATCAAAATTCGAGTCATCGAAATTATATATTTTTAGGTCATTGAATAGAAAATGAGTACATCCATAGGACATAATACACCTATGAAAAATTAATTAGAAGTTGTCTAGGTATGACAGTCACATTGAATGAAGTGACCCAGCTTGTTATTTGAAAAAAAAGAGAAAAAAAAGTTTGTTTTTTCTCTCATACACTTGCATATGTTCATGCTCACACTTTCACATTGAACTCTACAATTAAAAGAAGAAGTTATTTAGTTTTGGAATGAACAACAACCTATTTGGCATATTGCATGTAATGTTTTTGAAGTGGGATTGAATAAGGAAGCATTATGAAATATTTTCTATCTCTCTTAGGGGTTTTTGACAACTTCTAGTTGATCACAATCAATTCTATTGTTTCCTTCCCACTATATACAATTTTTTTTTTAAACATTTAGATATATCTAGTGTTAGCACAATACATTTAAGAATATTTATATCCCTAGCATTATATCTTACTTGAAAGAAATAACTTTCATTATATCTTTCAATATTATCAAACTTTAGATTTTTGTGGAGCTAGAAATACCAAACTAGGGGTTTTCCAACCAAATATTTTCTCCTTTCTCTCTTTGTGTTAGATTCTATAGGTTGGAGGAAGACAATAATCCTGATGACATATTTTGTTTCTTGTTTTTGTTTTTGGATTCGATTGTGTTTTTGGATATAAAAAGAAAACATATACAATCAAATAAGATATGAAAAAATATACACAATTGAATCCTAAAATAACATGAAATAATATAGATTGTGGGAAATTGATACCATTAAAATATTTTGTCTTTCAATGGTTTTATTTGATTACTATGGTTTAATATTTATAGTGCATTTCCCTTTTCTTTCTATTACTTTAATATTTCTCGTACATAGTGATCTTGTGATATTTATTCCATGTGTGTAGGCACCAATTACAAGTTATTCTCGGCTTTCAAACGATAGCATGACATGAGGATGTCTATGCTATGAGCCTAGTGTCCATGGCCAAGGCTTATAAAAATTCATAGAATCATCTCTAAGATTTGTACATTCTATTTCTATTTATATCACCTTGTAATTTATGTTATAGATAATTTCACTAGTTCATTATAACTAGATATATTTATGTTGTATTGAGATTTAAAAAAATCATTTATTTCTAATTATAATCATTTAATAAAAAGGATTGATCAGATAGGTGAAATAAAATTTGATTCATCCTAATGTCAGTGTAGATCATTGATTTTCAAAGAAATAATTTTTTGAATTACTTCATGTTAAGAGAGGTACTGAAGCAACTTCAAAGTGCTTTATTACCATTTTTTTATACATACCAACTCACCACTAAAGTACTATGCAACCACCTTTTCATTAATGAAAAATACATTAAGAAAAGTACTATGAAAGATGGGCCTTGTGCCAAAATGCATCCAAACGATCGACCATACTAAAAAATGCCAAATAGTGATGTCATCAGATTGATTAACATTATTAAATGCGCATCTCATTAGCTAGATTGTAAAAATGTGCCAATTTTTTCTTTTGAATGGAAAGCAAATAACTCAATGCCAACATTTCCACATGTCAAGTTTATGCAACTCGAGGAAACCCATGCTTTGGAAGGGCACTCGAGAGAGCGCATTGGCACCAAGTGTTTATGTGTTGAGACAATGAGAGCATTATCTAAGTTTTATCACTAGCTTTAGAAATACTTAGAAAATTGCAAGTGACCAAGCTTTCCAAAGACAAGCCTTTGTCCTTTGAAGAGTGCACGAATGCACCTCATAGCCTCTACCTTTTTTACCACACTGTGGACCCACAAAAGTTCCCGACCAATTGTGTAACAATGATTATTGGTAATACTTAGAAACTTTCACAGCTTGCACTAACACAACACATGGCTTGAATGAATGAATGAATGAGATATTTTAATTCCATCCACGAGAACAAACAACCTATGGGATCGAGAACCAAAAAAAGATAAGAAATCTCCAAACTCTTTCCAATGTTGGATCTTCTGCTATGAATTTTGACCAAAAAGCTAGCAATCTTGCTGATCTTCTCCTCCTCAAATAACTCGTGCCAGATTATCAAATTTTAAGCTACTCTCAAACTGGGTGTAGATGTCCCCATAGGCAGTGTAATCCATGATAAAGTGTCATTCCATCTCCACCACCCCCTCATTACAAAAAGTGCAAATTCTATCCTCCCACGCTTCCTTAGGTATTGTCCACCTTTCGGTCTCACATCTAAGATGGTGCGAACCGGTCCTCAACTGAGCAATTAACATCCTTGCTTTACCTTTAATCGCTGCCCCTAAGTAGCTTTTTTTGCTGTGCTCCCAAGTTGGGTTGAACTCTTTGACATAGGGAGTTTTCTTTCGACCAATCGACTTTGTCCACATGGCAGTTCTGAATTTATTTGCAACATACTTTTTCATTTCTTCATTGGTATTAGGGCACTCACACAAGCTAATGTTCCACTTGTTTATCCATTTGTTATTTTGTTTCATCCATGTTTTCTTCCTATGGTCTAAAACCTCTTCAACGACAATTTTGGGCCAACGGTGATCATCCATGTTTTCCACTATATTTAGATATTATAGTAACTGACTTATAGCCGAAGCTTCCAACGGTAAAGTTCCCGACTCAACCAAGAGAATATCATAAGGGATAGTAGCTATGACTTTGAGGTTGCTAGTGATTAGGTGCTTTTGGATTCTTTCAAGTTGTCTCCAACTATGAATTGACATGCTACTTCCCCACACCTCGCAGCCATAGAGAACCACCAGAGTGACTAGCAAACCAAAGAGAGTCTTCTTGGTTTTCCAATCCCAAAGTTTAGCCTTTTTGCACTTGTTTTGGAGTAAGAAAGAAGCCTTCCAACCCCCTTGTATCCTTTTAGTTCTAGCAGTCTCCCACCCGAGCTTATGGTGAAAGTCAATCCCAAGGTATTTGTATTCTTTCACTATTTCCGAAGGATTACCTTCGAAAAGAAAGTTATCTTGTTTTCTTTTCTTCCTTAGGGAAAAAATCATGACTTTGGTCTTGGAGGTGTTCACTTGCATCCCAACATTCTGACAAAAGAGATCCAAGGCCTTCAAAAGCTCTTTCAAACCATAGATAGTTTTTGAGATTAGGATAAGATCGTCGGCATGTAGTAGAAACTTCACCACATAACTTGCAAGCTGAATACCCCCCCCACAATCGGTTTTGCTTAACCAATATTCTAGTTTGTCAACGTATAACCCAAAGAGAGTGGGAGATAAGGGGCAACCTTGTTTGACCCCTATGTCGCTGCCAAAAAATTCAGACATTCCTTCACTCATTCTGATTTTAGCCCTGACTTGTTCATAAAGTCTATGTACCACAACCCTATACTCATCCAAAATACTTAATTCATCCATTCTATTCCACAATTTGTCTCTAGGTAAAGTATCAAAGGCTTTTTCAAAATCAACAAAGTAGCAAAAAGCTTCCTCACCTTGTGTGTCCCATATTTTTTCAATCAAGTGTCTAAGAGTGATGCAGTGGTCAATAGTTGAGTATTTAGGCCTAAAGCCAACCTACCCTTTCGCTCTTTTAGCCTCTTTTTCTGCCCAACTGCTGATTCTACACTCTAACATGCTCCCAAAAAGCTTACCAAGGATAGGGTTGACCATAATAGTGCGGTAGTTAGATGGATTATTTATTTCACCACTTTTGTAAAGAGGGATGACAACACTAGTTGTCCACTCAATTGGGAAGCCAATACAATTGACATAATTGAACATTCTTTTAATATGGGGAGCAAGAATTTAAACTCCCCACTTAAAAAATTGAGCTTGTAGCCCGTCAATGTCCAACGCTTTACCATTTGCCAAATTTTTTATACCTTTGCAATCGTTTGGTGAAACAAAAGACATCACTTACCTTTTTTGGTGGCACATAGGGCCGCCACATGGAACCTCAACACTTCCTACTATGAACTATGTCTTCTAGGGTGGAAACTACTCATTTTTTACAAGCTTCAAAACATAAATGAAAATAAGTTTGTGGGAAAAAGAAAATGCTCGACACCATGCCAGTGATTCTAGCCAATCTCACACCAAGAGTCATTTGTAATACTTAAGGCTTTGCCAGACTACACTAATTTGACACACAACATTGGTGTGAGGGTGGGTGCTTGGCATGTCTAAGCATCACCAAACATCTAAGGATACCATGTGTCAGCTTAGCACTTTTCATTTTGCATATAAACCTTTAGGCTCGATAGGAACTATACAACTTCAAACAATGCAAACTTTACAATCAAGGGCTTACGAGAAAAAGTAAATGCCCACCCGAGGGCCCACACATCTTGGAGATAGATACTACTAACGAAACTTAAAATAACATATATTGCACACTTAATACAATTATATGTTAGCTTAGTTCCCCTTTATGGGGTTCAATTCATTGTTGGTTATGCGCGCAAGGTAGAATAGTTAAAAAGATTAGTTTGATTAATTTATAATGCCCTAACATCTATGTCACATGTCACATTTTCCAGCATGTCTGCTACTTTATTACCCTCTCTATACTAATGTGAGAGCTGGTAAGAGTCAAAATATTGCATCATTTTGAAGCCTTGGTTTAGGATGGAACTTAACATCCAACTAGATATTTTTTTTGCTTACATGTGTTGATTATGATCATAGAATCCCCTTGATCCATATATGTTTGATGCCTACTAACTTTGTTAGTTTCAAACTTGCAAGTATTGCTTGTGCCTCAACCTTATTATTTGTTCCATTTGCTAATTTTAATGAGAGGGTGCCAATAATCTTGCTTGTCTGGTTCCTCAATACACATCCATCAACATATGCACTTAGGTTCCCTCGAGAGGCCCCCTCAAAATTAAGTTTTAGCACACCCATTGGAGGTGGAGTCTATACTACACTAATACGATTGGGCTTGGTTTTTTGGTAACCATGTTCTTGGGTTTGGGGAATGGATCAACTCCCATTGTGAAGATATTTTTGCATCCCAATTCGAGTATATTTTTCCTAAGCCATTTGGTTTATACACACTAGACATTGCTAACTTTGAAATTATTCTTTCAATTTTATATATTACTTCTTCCACTTATGGTGCTCCTTACAAAATATTCTTTTATTCCTTTCCCACCATTAACACCATATTAATGTTGAGGGGATTATTATCCATATTGAGGGAAATAAAGAGTCTTTATTCATTATTGAACATGAGGAAAAAATAGCTAATAAAGATTCTTGAAGGGGTGTAACCTAATTTAGTTTGTTTTGGAGCCATGTCTAACATTGTTGTGAGAATTTGCAAGCGAAGAGAAGATGGTTTACATCATCTTCTTGTTGGCCACACAATACATAGTTGAAAGGGGTAGATATTCCTAGCTTGAAAAATATTGGCATAGGTATGGATCCACTTGTTTAATGCCAACCATGCAAATGACTTAGTTTTTGGAAGAATTGTAGAGTTCCAACATAATTTATGGGGCCAGTTTGCTGATTCAGAATTTCCTTGTTGGATGATTGATGAGTAGCCTAGGTTTACTTTATATTTTCTTGACTTGGAAGGAGCCCAAATGAACCTATTAGGGTCCCTAGAAAAAAAATTCTCTACTGAAGAATTTTTGTCAGCTAAGACTTTTGGTTTGCTAGGAAGTTACAATCAATGAAGTTTTTCAATTTTTCATTTGAGATAAGATTCTCTTCCAGCTTGAGGTATTCTTTTACTTTTTCTCCCCAATGATGCTTTAAGTATATTCTCAATTTTTTTAATCCTTCAATTTTGGACAGTGGTGGGAAGCTGTTCCAGGAGTCATCCTACAATAGTGCTTTTTCTCCATTGCTTATAGACCAAGTTAAATGGGGGATGATAACTTCTCTACAAGTTATGATAAAATTCCACATTTTAGAGCCCTCTAGTGGGTTTTCTATTGTAAAGATTCACTCAGGAATTGTGAAGTCCATATTTTTTCTTTGCATGGTTTTGTCCCATTTGGAAGAAGGCTTTGCAAAAAGATTCCATACTAGTTTGGTTGACAATGCCAAATTCCTTGCCTCTAGGTTATGTAAACCATCTCCTCCATATTTTTTATCTTCAAAATTTTTATTCCATGAAACTAGTGGTATCTTACTCTTTTTCTTATTGTCAAGGTTCCCATGTTAGAGGAACTTTCTAATGCATTGCTCTAAATTCAGTTGTACTAATTTTGGTAGCTTAAGGACTAACATAATATAGTTGGGAATAGTTGAAAGGATTACTCTAGTAAGTGTGAGCTTTCCTGCCATTGTTATCCATCTTTCTTTCCATGATGCTATTCTATTTTGAATTTGGGTCACAGTTTTGTTCCAAAACTCAAGCTTGTTTGGCCTTGAAAAGAATGGGATACCCAAGTATTGACTTGGCATTTCATCATATTTGAAATCAATAATGGATAGGATATGTGCTAACACCATTGAGGGGGTATTTAGAAAGAAAATAATTGATTAAATGAATTATATGGGAGATGGCCCTATAGTGGAGTGGGGTCCTATAGTGGGTATAGGAGTTAACCAAAGTGGGGCTAGTTGTAATTTATTAAATAAAAAGTACTCAAATTATTCTTGAAAATTGCACAAATATGCAACAATCATTGTTTAGAGAATACTTTCTTTTTAATTAGTATTTATTTGTTCAAAATAGGTGACAGAGAGAAAAGTCTTACAAATCTTCTTTAAAAATATGGCACTAACACAAATTGTACACACATACTCTATTGATAAGATTTGAAACCTATAAAATTTAATTTTCAACATTTATAATAAAAAGATAGAGTTTAATTTCCAGTAGTGGCATAGTGTGATGGTTAAGTTGTGGTTTTTTTGTTCTTGACATCAAGGTTCAAACCTTATTGGGGTGTTATTGTTGAATGTTTATATTGGGGATGAGGTCTCCCATTTGTGACGTCATCAGTTCATAGCTCCAGGTCAAAAGTGTTTACCCCCCCAAAAAAGATAGAGTTTAATTGTCCTAACTACATATGCAATTACCACCTAGAATAAAGTATTAATTTTTAAATACAAAATCCTTTGTAAAAATGCATGCCCAAGTGTCCTATCATACAAACATGTATGTCCATAATGAAATATTGGTTTCCATATATAAATTCCTTTGTAAATAAAATGCATGGACATGTGTCCCATCAAAAAACTAACGTGTCCAACTATTGGTCACTTCCTCCATGAATACCTACAAGCAACACACTTGAAGGTCTAAATATCACCAATCAAACCCTCAAAACAAGAGGACAAAAATTAAAGCATTATAACCAAATCAATCAACTCTTAAACTTATTACCAAATTCAAATTTTTGAATGCCTAAATGAAACACAATCAAATTTGTAAGGCTCATCAATCAAGAGAAGATGATAAAAATTTCAGACTTTATACCAAACAAGCATTTGAAACTAGATCAATCACCTCTCATTAATATTACCAAATTCAATTTTTTAAACATCCATGTGAAATCTATTTGTTTATTTCAAATAAATCAATCCACATTTTTTTGTGTATTGTGTTGTGTCTTTCTCTCTCTTTTTTTTTGTGTGGTCTTATTCCTAGTGGCCATAAAGAAAGAGGATGCATCATAGAGGATTGAGAAAAATAAATTTCTTCTTCTTCAAGGTTAGTGTCTATTGATTCTATATGATGTAAATGGTGTAGCCACTACACTATAATTGCATAAATATGCCATTTTTTAGTTATACTATAAGTTCCTATCGATTCTATATGATGTAAATATTGTACCCACTCCACACAAAGTGCATATATGCCATTTTTAGTTATACTGTAAATGTCTATCTATTCTATACAATGCAAATGTTATAACAAATATATAGTGCATAAATGTCATTTTTAGTTATGTTGTAAATGTCTATAAATTTTATATAATGTAAATGCTATAACCGTGCTATAGTGTAAGTGTATATATATATGATGCAAATTTCGTATCCACTATACTATAAGTGCATATATGTCATTTTTAGTTATATTGTAAATTCCTACCTATTATATATGATGTAAATGATCTACCCATATAATGTAAGTGTCTATATTCTATTTGTAGTTATTTTCTTATATTGGTTGGTAAAATGTCCAGTTGAATTTTTAAGGCTCTTTGTTTTGTTAACTTTCTACTTAAATTATTCTAAAGATTCTAAATTTCAAAACTAGTGTTCATGCATGTTCCAATGTGTTCAATGATTTTTTTCTAATTGTTAATGTGCCTATTTTGTATCTCTATAGATGAATAAAAAAGATAAAATATGGACCCAATATGGAACAAATAAATTGAGGACAACCCTACCTCCAAATAAAATAGGAGTTAGATTCCCATGAGATGAAGAAACTCAAGTTGATAACAAGATCACTTTGCAACAAATTCAATATAATGCAACTACAAAAACTAAGAAAAATTTGGTAGAATAGGATGACGTATTTTAGTTCAACATACACGATGATGCTTCTATACTACATAACATGTTTAGTATTTTAAAATTTGATGCTTCACTAGTAGAAATGGAAAACACATTGCTATTGGCTCTTGAAATTAATGAATTGCATCCTACAACAATAGAATCAATGGTAGAGGAAATTATGCATGATTTAGCTGAAATTAGTTTTCATGATTTAGTTAAACTAGTTGTGGGAGATCAAGTGTGTGTTGACAGAGAAAAAACTCATCACATGAACAAATGGAAAATGGATTTTGTCTTTCATATCATATAATCCAATCATCATGGTTATTGGATGTTTAGGAATTGATTTACATTCCCAAGAAGAAGAGGGCACATTTTCCTTCCAATCTCGACCACCCACATTGAATGTAATTGAAATGGTACACTACTATATTGATTGTGGAGGTTGGAATAATGGAGATAATTTATAATTGAGTTAAGCTATTGACCCAATTTACAATGAAGGTGAACATGCCATTGATGTAAAATTAAATTAGTTGTTGGGTTCCTAATTTGATTCAAACATCAATACAGATTTTATGATTCTTGTTCACATTTTCATAGAAAGACCCACAAATGCTAAAGATAATGGAATTCAGTTGAGTCAACAATCTTAGCTCTTAACAATAGATAATTAACCAAATATTTTAATGCAACAAGAGCAAAGGAAAAAATAAATCTCCAATAGTGGCATAGTGTGATGATTAAATTATATGGTGTTTTTCTTGTCATCAAGTTTCAAACCCCATTGGGGTGTTATTGTTGAATATTTATATTGGAGATGAAGTCCCCCATTTGTGACCTCACTGATTCATAGCTCTAAGTCAAAAGTGTTTACCCCAAAAACAAAGAGCAAAGGAAGAATAATTAAGGAGTTGAAAGTTTGAAAGAGAAAAAATTGAGGACAAAAAGACAACATGAGTTGTGGCAAGAGAATTAAAGAAGCAAGAAAACCTAGATAAATACCTTCTACAATAATAAAGAGCATAATATAGAGTATTACAAAGGTAGGAAAATGAGTAGAAAAAATAGCAAGAGAGGATTTAAGAGGAGCGAGAAATAAATGAAAATAGCTTGAGGTGGCAAGAAGGGATTTACAAAGATAAATGCATTTAAGAAATCAACTAAACCTTCTACCTAAAAATAATGTAACTAGCACTCCAATTCCAATAATAAGGAAGGAGAACATGGTTGGGATAAAAAAAATCAATCTTCCAAGAAACAACAAGTTATGTCACATCAAATCCACTTTCTTTTCCCTCATGGTTTTAGTGAGGTTAGGAGAAAACAATCATTGTACAAAAACATGTTTGAAATTATAGCCTAGGGGGGAACTTTTTTATATTTTGTATGTCAATCCTAACAATCCTAACAATATGTAACATTATTTTTCTATTTTGGATTATTAATGAAAGGGTATTTTATATTCATGTTTTCCATATGTTAATTATATATATTTTAGGGGAGTTTGACTCATGCCACATGGAGGTCGAGGAGAGGTTAAGCAAGGTATTTTTCAAGCCATTTTGAAGGCTAGCTAATGGTGGTTCAAGAGGACACTTGGTCCTACTCTAAGATCCTAAAAGTACGTGTTGACCATATCATATGGTGAGTGGTCACAATGCCAACTTTTCTAAACAAATTAACATTAAATTCTCCCCACCTCGTGTTTCCTTCCCAACTAGACACTTTAACTCTACATCCATCCATATTTACTTATATGGAATAGGTTCTATATTTCAATTCCATGGAGCCTTCAATTCTTCAATACATCACATTTATCACTCACTGGAATTCCATTACCAAGACTCCTCTTCTCAAATTTTTGTAGTGTTTTGTACCTAAACATGTTCAATTCAACTCTATATTGGTGATCACTTTTATGAAAGGAATGGTCACCAATGTTAGCTCATTGCTAGTTACTTGTCTCTTAAGCTCTAATTTGTATTAGTTCAAACTAATATGAAGCATTTGCATTGGGGAGATTTAATTATGCTAAATAATGTTAGTGTTAAACTATGTTGCACTTATCCACATCAATTTGAAATATAGAATGCAACATAGCTTTACCCAAAATGACTTCAAGAAGCCAAGTCTCCCCAATGCTACCACCTTATACTAGCTTAGTTTTATTAATATTTAATTTTAGGTGTTTAATAGGTTTCATCATGTAGTCATGTTTTATAGAAGAATGTAGTCCTACTTGATAGGTTTCTTCATGTTTAAATTCATTTTAGCATGTTTAAAAGAAAGGCCTAAAAATATATACATATTAATTTGAGAGGTTGATTGATTTTGTTGAATGCTAACTTGGTCTGAAGTCTTAACATTTGTGTCCTCTTATTTGGTCTAAAATTGAAATTAAATTATTTGGATTGATTCATGTGAGATGAAGGAATATATTTAATGTTTTTTTTTAAAAAAATAGAGTGTGTTTCTAGCAAGTATTCATGGAGGGACTAAGCAATAGTAGGGAAAATATCACTTGAATAAATAAATTTGATAATGAGACATGGTACATATTAGTTTTTTGGATGAGACACTTGGCTATGCATTTTGTTTACAAAGGAGTTTATATTTGTAAAATAGTATATTATTATGGGTGGTTGTTTCATATGTAGCTAGGACAATTATAGTGTATCTTTTGAATATGTAGACTTAATAGTAGAAAATGAGTTTCATATATTTTGAAGAGGGATTGTGTACAATTTATGCCAATTTTAGATTGGGGAATGATATTTCTCATGGCCATAGAATTTTTACAACCCAAAATATTAATATTTTAGGATTACATTAACATAAATTGCAAATTCCCAATGGTAAAATTATAAACCTTAGATGAATGGACAGTCAAGATCTTATAGCATATATGCACTTAAAATATAGTGGCTACAACATTTACATCATATAGAACATATAGGCATTTACATATATGCAATTGCAATAGAGTGGCTACACCATTTACATCCATCATAGATTAGGGTTTGAAAGAAGCCATATTATGGTGTACTCTATGTAAGATACAAAATGAATATGGATAGATGTAGAAAAAAATATATCTAATATTAGAATTGAAACCCTAAATTAATCAAAGATAAAATAGAAGTGAATAATGAAAAAAGGATTATAGGTGCTTATATGTTTGTTAATATGTTGTTTATACTAATGAAGATTGTATAGAGGATTATACTTATTATGAAAAATATTTATAAATTTAGATGAGCAATGAGTTAATTCCTTAGAACACCTTCAATTATACCAACACCAACTCATGCATGCCTAACAAAAAATACCAATTTCATAAACATATATTACAACAAGCATTAATTACCCTTTTCATAAAAAAAAAGCACATTCAACTTCACAGTTGCGTGAGTTATATTTTTGTATATTAAATATTAAAGTAAATTTTATTAAACATAGATTACAAGCACAAATTTCCCCTTTGATAAAATGATTACATTCAAATTCACATTTGTCTAAATTATATTTCCACATATTATATACAGTAAAGTTTTTTTAAACATAGATTACAACAAGCACAAATTGCCCTTTCATAAAATCATGAATACATGCAGCTAAATATTAAACATAATTAGAGTTTAAGTAATCTATTCAAAAATTATTAGGCACAAGATATTTAGAGTAGGAAACGACCAATGAAGCCAACTGAACCACAAATTTTAGGGGAAAGATGTACTCCTACACTATTAGGGTTTTGCACCTAGAAGGAAAGAGATTTATTTCTTTCACACCTAAAATATAAGAGGGTTAATTCAAAGGATAAGGGGTTTGATGTGATGTGTGTGAATGTGTCTAAATGTAATGAATTGAAGATAGAAACTAACTAGTAATGAAAAACCTAGAAAATGAACTATGATAGAAAACATATTATGATATACAAATGACCTAAGAAACATGAACAAATTGCTACAGAAATGAATGAAATTGAAGGGGTGTACCTGGGAGTGAGTTGTGGACTAGAAGATAGATTTTAAATGACGACGATGCTTAAATTTAAGCCTGCTAGGACACTTACACCATTCTAGGCGACCTAGTCCAGTTTAGGGCAAATTTTGGAAAACTGCTTCAGAGCCCGTTTCAGCCAAATGGGTATCAATATCTACCAAAATATCTAAAAAGTAGGTTCAGAGGGACTAGTTCACCATTGTTAGCAACTTAGTCCTCTTTTGAATTTCTAGAAATCATAGGGTGGAAATGGAAGCCCCCAGTCTACACTTTTTGCTCCTCCACGTATCCGGTCCTGAAAGTGAAGAATTTGGCCTGCAAGGTTCTTCCAAGCTTCAACTAGGATTTCTCCAACCTTGAAGAGATTTGGAAACTTGTTGAAGACTTTTCCACCTTGGTTCTTTACCAAATCTACACATAAGACCTACAAATCACACAAAGAGGGAAAACTTGTTGATTGTTAGGGATTGGGGGTTTGCCTTGGTCAAACCCCTTTTGAGTAATCAAATCAAAATGATGAAACAATGTAATGATGCATGAAACAATAGAGTTTACCTTGTCTTATGATAGATATTGAGTTGCACCAATGGAGATTCAACCCTTGAATGCTTCAACAAAGATATCTTGATGATTGAGAATACTCAAACCCTAGCTTGCTTGAGAAGAGTGAGAGAGAAGTGAGGAGTGAATAATGAACTAGGAGAGAGAAAAAATGAGGGGTAAAACCCTTATTTATACATGTTGTTCCCTAATTTCTCCAAAAATAACACCACATAGTTTGACCTTAGGGTTTAGGAGACAAAATACCACAAGAATTTTAAGTTTAATTTGAATTTTATGCCACATGGGACTAGGTCGCCCAAGGTGGCGACCTAGTCCACATGGGCATTTTTGATTGGTTGTCGGGGATTAAAAGGTGATTATTCATGTTTGTTAGGATTGTCTCTTGAAACACACTAAAGTTGGACCTGTAAGTGCATTAAGGGGTCATTATGTCATAAGAAAGGGGTTGATTTAGTGATGACAAGCCTAGGAAAGTGCGAAAATGTTTTACAACACTTTAAAAAACTTTGAAACAAGGCTTGGAAAGGGGTAAAAAGAGGTCCAAAATCCATAGGCAAAGGTCCAAATGAGAAAAGTGTCAAGGCTACACTTTTTGGTGACACACCAACTTTATAATATTTTTGACAAGCAATAAAACTTTTAATAACCCATTTCCAAAAAAAATGTTAGTTTAAAATTACCAAATGAAAGAATTGTAAACTTACATTTAAAAATTAAACTGGATAGATCACAGTGATGCTCAAATAGAATATTTAAATTTCCATAACAAATAAGTGTGTTACAAAACACAAAAGATTCCTTTGTTGATAAACACCTTCAACACCAATTTTGAAATTTGGAATATTTTGACTCTTTTCAGTAAAAAGTTAAAAAAACAAAAATCCTTAAGCATTCAACTATAAATTTCACCAACCACTATTGCACCTTTGTTGATTTTTATAATCATAAAGAAAAGCAAAAAAAAAATTGAGCCACTTCATTAATGATATGACCACAAATAAAACCAAAAGAACTAGTTGGATCACTTCATTAGTGATGGAACCTCAAAGAAAATCCAAAAAAACTAATTGGGTCACTTCATTAGTGATACAAGCACCAAAAAACCCAAAATAACCTTCCATTTACAACCACAAAGAGAAGTAAAGAATAGAAATCCCATCTAAAATAGTAAAGATTTAAAAATAGATGGAAAGAATCTTATGTGAACACTTAATCCCCATCTAAAACTATGTTTCAATTTAAAACCATTTAAAAAATATTTTTCAATTTAAAGCTATGATTCCATTCAAAACCAGTGGAGAATTAAGAAGTTTGATAACCCTCATGAATAAAAAATAATTAAAACATAGCAAACATATCAAAATTCAGAGACGTGAAGCAAAAAAAATGAAAATAGAAGAAATGAAACACAACAAACACCTCAAAACACATGCCTTGCTAGTTCATTGCCTTAGTGAGGTGTAGAATCCTCACTTGGGTTGAAGACATGCAAACAACAACCTAGAATACAAGCAATGAGAAATGAACTAGCATTAGCAACCATTCCTTTCATGGAGGCCAACACCAATATAGAGGTAAAATGAACATGTTTTGGTGAAAAATGCAATGAAATTTCAAGAAGAGGAGTCTTGATAGTGGGGTGTTGATGAGAAATAAATGAAAGGTATTGAAGCACTAAAGGCTCTATGGCGTGGAAATTTAGCATCATCCCATACAAGTATATGTGAATGGACTTGGTGTTAATGTGGTGGGTTGGGAAGGAAAGATGAGGTGGAAAGCATTTAATGTTATCATGTTTTAAAAAAGGTGATGATGTGCCCACTTGTCACATAACATGGTCAACACGCACTAGTGGGACACATTAGACTGGTATTTGAGGTACTCTTAATCCACCATTGATTGTCCTTCAAAATAGATTGGAAAATAATCCACTCCACCTCTTGATAGGGAGGTTCGGTGAATCAACCATTGATTCATGCTCTAGGTCTTGCTTGGAAGACCTCTAGGGTGTCTCACTCCACCACTTGCAACCTATAGGACCTTTTCTTTCTTAGGATCCCCTGGTTCTCCTTGCCAACCCAACTACCAACATAGTTCTTCCTACCAAGTCAACCTTGGTGCAATCTTGCAACTCTAACCTTAGCCCTTAATCCACCCTAAAGGCTACTAATCCTCCAAAATCTTGAATTTAGCTTTACAGGGGTGTGGAGGTTCTTCTAAAGTCCTCAATCCATCCTACTAAGGGTGTTGAGGGTTCACCTAACTCCATCTGCAAGTCACTCTCACAAAATCCCACAATTAGGCCTAAAAGGCTACTAGCCCTATTATCCCTATTAGGTCTCCTTCTCCGAGAAATCAGGTTTGTTCTCTTAGTCTTTCCAAAGGACACACCAAACTTTCCTTGGGTTTCCTGGTTCATATGCCCACCTCTCAAGGATTTTGGGGGTCTTGGCCCTCAACTGTCCGTACAAATCCCTAATCTGAAAATGGGAAAAATTAGGCCTTTTCAAACCCTTCCCTGACTTCACTGTAAACTGTTAAGTACTTCCCTCACCAGATGGATTGATGGAGTTTACTTCTCCTTACTATGTCTTGGAAAGACTCACACCTACCCTCTCCAAACTGTAATTTGTCAGGAAATTGACACCCCTGCAAATCAAGTGCTCTGCACTATAGTCTTCCCTTGTCAAACACTTCCTGGCTCGCCTAGAAGAAGACTTCCACAGTGACTCTGGTGCTGTCAAGGACTCCTAACCCTACTATATGTACATCCATGGAGTCCAGTAACAATTCTCGAAGGGCCATACAATTTGTACGGTGGGAAAGTGAGCTAACACTCCATACTTACAAACTGCTTGGTTCAGACCAACAACAATATGAAAACCAAAATCAACTACAAACAATGCTTGAAATAGAATAAAGACACCATCTAATGCCAAAAAATGCTTGAAGAACAATTACTCTACATCCTACACACATTATAGTGCAATGATCAATCCATTAACACACCACTTCAAGGCAAAAACCAGAAAATTCACACTAAATCACAATTGCTTTCCTTGGATTCAAAACTTCAATACAATCTCGAATGCTTCCAACCAAACTCCAATGCCGATGCATCCCATAAATAGGGTCACAAAATCAGTTATCCTCTCCCTTAACCTCTCCTTGGCCACTTGTAGCTTTCATTGAGTAACATTTTCAAAAATTTGCAAAACCTCCTCAAAGTCGTAAACCTCAATTTGAGGTCAAACCTTTGACACCTATTCTATGGTCAACATGACCTTCATTAGAGCAAGACACAACAAAAATTCCACTAAGGCACACACACAAATGAATCAAGATAGATTGCTTAGTTGTCCTAGACAACCTCCTAAACAACCTAAAGCAAACTATGGGTGCTCCTGCATCATTCCCCCCCCCTCTGCACAAACACTAAGGGGAGAGATCAGAGAAAAGTCAATGCCATGCTTCTGGAACTGAGCTTCCTCCACCCATGTAGCCTTAGACTTTGGTTTGTTTTTCCATTGGATGAGATGTTCCATGTACACCTTGTGCCTAGTAGACTTCTTCACCCTTGATTCCAAGATCCTCTTTGCTTGTAGCTTGTCTTTAGGTGGTAAGACTACATTACTCACATCCTCCAAGACATCCCTACTATTCTGATCCATATCAGTCACTGGTCCTTTGTATAGGATCAGGTCAGCAACATTAAACACTGGTGAAATACTTAAGTCTGCAGGAAGCTCCACCTTGTAAGCATTCTTACCATACTTAGCTAACACTTTACATGGTCCCACTCTCTTCATCTGCAACTTAGTTGGTGCTCCTTTATGTACTCTGGATTTGTTGAGATGGACCATGACATAGTCACCTACTGCAAATTGGAGATCTTTCCTAGACATATCCACCTTAGTCTTCAACTTTGAGTAGCATCTGTGATTGTCTTCTTCACTTGCTCCTGAATCTCCTTCATAGTCTAAGAGAAATCCTCTGCATGACCGCTCCTATGCTCCTATGCTCCTAGATCTCTGAGCTCACACACACCTCTTGGGTGCATTCCATATACTATCTCAAAAGGACTTCTGCCTATGGTCCGGTTCACACTGCCATTGTAGGCATATTCGGCTTGTGATATGACCAAGTCCCATGTCTGTCCATACTCCATGGTTAGGAATCTTAGAAGGTTACCTAACACTCTATTAATCACCTCAGTTTGTCCATCTGTCTGAGGATGGTAAGTTGATCCAAAAGACAAGTTAGTACCTAATCTGCTCCATAGGGTTTTCCAAAAATGACTCATAAACTTCACATCCCTGTCCGATACAATGCTTAATGGAAATCCATGGATCCTCACAATCTCTTTGAAGAAAAGATGCGCAATATAGCTAGCATCATGGGTGGTCTTGCAAGGAACAAAGTGACTCATTTTACTGAACCTATCTACCACCACATAGACACTATCAAACCCTGTCTTAGTTTTAGGGAGTCCTACCACAAAGTCCATGCTAATACATTCCCATGGTTTCTTGGGAATGGGTAGAGGTTGATACAAACTTGCATTGCTAGCTCCCCCCTTGGATTTCATACAAACTACACACTGCTCCACATACCTTCTGACATCCCTTGGCAACTTGGGCCAATAATAGAACCTCTGCACTAATTCCATGTCTTGTTGATACTAAAATGACCACTAAGACTACCATTTTGATTTTCTTGGATGAGATTCTCTCTCATTGAACCCTTAGGAACACATAACTAATTCCCCTTGAACAAAATTCCACTTTGCAATGTATATTATGAGAATTGACTATGAAAGTGATTCTCAAAATTAGAACATACTTTATATGCTTTAGAGAAATCTTCATCTTCTCCATAGAGATCATTGAAACTCTCTATCCTAATGCTTTTGAATTGAATCTCTTGCACTGTCAACAACCTTCTACTTAGTGCATCTTCCACCTTGTTCAACTGTCCCTTCTTGTTTTTGATGGTAAAAGTGAAGGCTTGGAGGTACTTCATCATTTCAAGTGTCTATTACTCAACTTTTCTTGTGTGTTGATGTAGCTAAGTGCCTGGTTATTAGTAAAAACTACAAAATCTTTAGGTAGGAGATAATGTCTCCATTTCCTAAGAGATTGTACTAGAGCATATAGTTCCAAGTCATAGGTAGAATACTTTTTTAAGCTTCATTGAGCTTTTCACTAAAGAAAGCTATAGGCCCTCATTCTTGGCTTAGTACTCCTCTTACTGCAATTCCACTGGCATCACAGTCCACTGTAAATAGCTTATCAAAACTAGGTAACAAAAGGATGGGTTGAGTTGCCACTTCTTGTTTCAATTTCTCAAAACCCTTCTCTGCTTCAAGATTCCATTTAAACTTAGTCTTTAGGCCACCTTTGATTGTATCAAGTACTGGTGCACGTATGCCACTAAAGTTCCTTATAAACTTCCTATAAAACTGAGCTAATCCATGGAAACTTCTTACCTCTGTCCCGGTGGTTGGTGTAGGCCAATTTAGGATAGCTTCCACCTTGCTTGGGTCCATCTTCAATGATCCTTGGGATACTACAAACCCCAAATACACAAGCTCTTATTTGAAGAACTCACACTTCTCTAGGTTGATGGCTAACCTCTCCTCCTGCAACCTTTTAAGAACCATCTCCACATGCTTCATATGTTCCTCTGCTGTCTTACTAAAGATGAGTATATCATCTAGGTACACTACTTAAAATATCCCTATGAAATCCTTAAGCACTTCATTCATGAGCCTCATGAATTTGCTAGGGGAATTTGAGAGGCAAAATGGCATAACTCTCCACTCATACAACGCATCAGTTGTCTTAAAAGCTGTCTTCCACTCATCCCCATCTTTGATTCTAATCTGGTGGTATCCACTCTTGAGATCCAACTTAGTGAAATACTGAGCTCCTCCAAGACAGTCCACCAAATCCTCAATCCTAGGAATATGGAACCTATATCTGATTGTAATCCTATTTATAGCCCTAGAGTTAGTGCAAAGTCTCCACTTACCACCTTTCTTGGTTGCTAAGACCATTGGTACTGCACACAGACTGATGCTCTTCCTAATTAGTCCTTGGTCTAATAACTCCCGCATTTTCCTAGCTACTTCTAGGTTTTGATCTGGTGTGAGCTTATAAGCTGATTTGTTTGGAAATGAAGCCCCTGGTATGAAGTCAATCTGATGACTGATAGCTCTCTTTGGAGGTAAGGTTGCTGGTGTTCCATCACTGACTATGTCTTTGAACTGTTCAAGCAACTTCTGGACTGCTCCTAGTATAACTATCTTCTTGATCTTGTCTTCTTCCTTGGGTTGCACCATAACAACATACCCTTCTCCTCCTTGTTGTAGAGTGTGGATAAACTCCTTGCCATTGCTTAACAAGACACTAGGGGTCTTTGATTGTCCTTCTTCTTCATCTAACAGTGACTGCAACTTGAATATTTTTCCATCCTTCTTGAATGAGATGGTGTTCTCCTTTCCATCATAGATAGCTCCTTTGTCATATTGCCATGGCCTACCCAATAGAAGATGGCATGCATCCATAGGCAACACATCACAAATCAACTTGTCTTTGTACCCTCTAATTGAGAATTCCACTATTGTCTGCTCATTTACAAGAACACTCTGCCCTTTATTCAACCATGTCACCTTGTAAGGATTAGTGTGGGGTACCTTCTCCAACTTTAACTTCCTCACTGCTTCCTCTGAGATGATGTTATCAGTAGACCCTGAATCCACTATGACCTTGCACACCTTCCCAAGTATTTTGCATCTCACTCTAAATAAGGCTCTCCTTTTCTTTGGCTCCTCCTTGACTGGTTGTTTGATTAGAACCCTTCTAAACATCAAATTCTCCCCCATTTCTAATTCAATGTGACTAACCTTTGGTGACTTGACACTCATAGTGTCTTCTTGAGCATATGCTACTCTCTTTTCTGTATTTGAAGAAGATGCTTTCTCCGGGCACCTATAAGCAGGATGTCCTACTTGACCACAGTTATAACACTTCATGCTAGAAAAGTAAGAGTTACTTATGCCTGCTCCTTTTCCTCTGTTAGAACCTCCTTGAGATCCTCTACCCCTTCCATAACCTTCTCTAGAAGTTGTTTCACTTCCATGCTTTGTGTATTTAGACTCTCCTTGATTTATTTGTTCAGTCCCTCTACCTTGGTATCCACCTCTATGTCCTCTTTGATCTTTGCCTTTCCCTCTACCTCTACCTCTAGTATTAGAATCATGTTTCTTTTTCAGTTTCTCTTCCACTGTAATAGCCATTTTATAGCAGCTATGGAGGTTAACAAGTGTAAAGAGACTTAACTCTTCTCGTATGTTCCATCTAAGGCCGTTTAGATACCTAGCCACCTTGATGCTTTCCACTTCTTGCACTCTAGACCTAAGGCTTAGCTTTTGGAACTCCTCTGTGTAGGCAGCTACATCTAGGTCTCTTTGTCTGAGATTTTGCCTCTTCTTGTGCAATTGGATCTCATAGTCCCCGGGTATATAGTTCTCCTTCACTTTAGCCACCATAGTTTTCTAACTTCCTATGTGTTTCTTGCCTTCATTCTCTCTTTCTTCTCTTAGAAACTTCCACCAAGTTAGTGCTTGTCCTCTTAACCTTGATTTGGCTATCTTCACCTTTTGTGCCTCAGTAACACCATCACACTCAAAGTGATTCTCCATTCCCTCAATCCATTCCATAACTAACTCTGCATCCATTCTTCCTATGAAAATGGGGATGCCTTCTAGTGCCTTGCCACTTAATGCCTTCAATGCTTTGAGGAAGGGTTCCTCATTTAATGGAAGGTTGGGGTCTGGTTCTATGTCTTCCTCAACTTGGTCCTTACCCTTGTCTCTAACCACTACTAATTGCACTTTCATCTTGTCTATAGCCTCTACTACCTCTTCTAGTTTTTGCTTCATCTCTTCCACAACTTCTTCAAGTTGTCTATTATTTTCTTGTTGCTCTATCAGATCTCTTGCCAATTCTGCATTGGTCACCATGGTGTTCTCTCCTATGGATTCACATCCCTCTGAAATCCACTTCTCAATTCCCAAGCCTTTTAATGGATTTGATACCAATCTGATAGGGAGGTTGGGTGAATCAACCACTGATTCATGCTCTATGTCTTGCTTGGAAGACCTCTAGGGTGTCTCACTCCACCACTTGCAACCTATAGGACCTTTTCTTTCTTAGGATCCCCTGGTTCTCCTTACCAACCCAACTACCAACATAGTTCTTCCTACCAAGTCAACCTTGGTGCAATCTTGCAACTCTAACCTTAGCCCTTAATACACCCTAAAGGCTACTAATCCTCCAAAATCTTGATTTTAGCTTTATAGGGGTGTGGAGGTGCTTCTAAAGTCCTCAATCCATCCTACTAAGGGTGTTGAGGGTTCACCTAGCTCCATCTACAAGTTGCTCTCACAAAATCCCACAATTAGGCCTAAAAGGCTACTAGCCCTATTATCCCTATTAGGTCTCCTTCTCCGAGAAATCAGGTTTGTTCTCCTAGTATTTCCAAAGGACACCCCGAAATTTCCTTGGGTTTCCTGGTTCATATGCCCACCTCTCAAGGATTTTGGGGGTCTTGGCCCTCAACTGTCCGTACAAAGCCCTAATATGAAAATGGGAAAAATTAGGCCTTTTCAAACCCTTCCCTGACTTCATTGCAAACTGTTAAGTACTTCCCTCACCAGATGGATTGATGGAGTTTCCTTATCCTTACTATGTCTTGGTAAGACTCATACCTACCCTCTCCAAACTGTAATTTTTCAGGAAATTGACACCCCTGCAAATCAAGTGCTCTACACTATAGTCTTCCCTAGCCAGACACTTCCTGGCTCGTCTAGAAGAAGACTTCCATAGTGACTTTGGTGCTATCAAGGACTCCTAACCCTACTATATGTACATCCATGGAGTCTAGTCACAATTCCCAAAGGGCCATACAATTTGTACGGTGGGAAAGTGAGCTAACACTCCATACTTACAAACTGCCTGGTTCAGACTAGCAACAGTATGAAAACCAAAATCAACTACAAACAATGCTTGAAATAGAATAAAGACACTATCTAATGCCAAAAAATGCTTGAAGAACAATTACTCTACATCCTACACACATTACAGTGCAATGATCAATCCATTAACTCACCACTTCAAGGAAAAAACCAGAAAATTCACACTAAATCACAATTGCTTTCCTTGGATTCAAAACTTCAATACAATCTCAAATGCTTCCAACCAGACTCCAATGCTGATGCATCCCATAAATAGGGTCACAAAATCAGTTATCCTCTCCCTTAACCTCTCCTTGGCCGCTTGTAGCTTTCATTGAGCAACATTTTCAAAAATTTGCAAAACCTCCTCAAAGTCCTAAACCTCAATTTGAGTTCAAACCTTTGACACCTATTCTATGGTCAACATGACCTTCATCAGAGCAAGACACAACAAAAATTACACTAAGGCACACACACAAATGAATCAAGCTAGATTGCTTAGTTGTCCTAGACAACCTCCTAAACAACCTAAAGAAAACTATGGGTGCTCCTGCACCACCTCTCTTCATCATCCATGTGGCAGATGAGTTAGACACCCCTCAAAACAAAATATTTGTGTCCAAGCTTACATTACATAGGTGGAAAAGAATTTATTTTGTCTTTGGTCCATGTGGCACTTTAGGTGAAACACAAAAGTTAGGGTGCTCCACTATGGGGCCCTCTCCCCTATATTTATAAACTAGAAGTACAATGATATATTTTATCTTCTTACACCATATTTATAAAATATTTAAAAGTACTTTAAACAACTGAATTGAGTATAGATATCTTAGTTTCTCATGTAAACTATCATGTACTTTAAACAACTGACATGAGGTAAGGACATATAAATAAATATAAAATTCTATATTTATATATTAAAATTGAACCCTAGAGGCACAACAAGATTGGGTAGCCCATGAAATTCAAGAGGTATATTGTTGTATGTTCTCAAACCTTAATAAGAATATTCATGATGAACAATTAAAATAAAAGTAGATAATTAGAAAATTAGGTCTAAAAATGAGACCCTAATAGTAAAATCAAAGGTGGGAACTTGGTTAGAAAATAAATATCACACTACTGTTAAAATTGTGAAACACACACAAAGTAGGATCAAATGAGAAACAAGAACACCTCCCACTCATGATAGTTGCAAACAATGATTTGTTATTTCCTCAAAAATAAAAACCTACGTAATTGAATAATGCAAAGAAGGAGAATGTTTATAAGAGAAAATCCTAGATGATAAGGGAATTAGATCATGACAAGTTTCATCATCCTATGTGTTGACATAATGATCTAATAATAACTCAATCTAATAAAAGAAAAAAACACTCATAAGTTTAGCTTAAATGCATAAAGTGAAATTGATATAATAGTTAATTAAACATTAATTAATTATTAGCTAATTAAAGATTACACTAACACACCCCTTTAAGTGTAGCTTAAGGAGTAGCTAAAAACCTCTAAAAATGAATGCATAAAAAGAAAAGAATGCTTGGCAGAGAAAGATATGGATATAAAGAGATGTTTAATGTGACATGAGTGATAGACCAATTTTTAATTATAAAGATAGAGATAAGGAGGGAGAAATAGGGAGTGTGTGTATATGAGTGAGTGAGATATATATATATATATAGATAGATAGATAGATAGAGAAGTAGGTAGAGGAAGGAAGAAATAGAGAGAGTAAGAGAAGTAGAGAGATATAGAAAAATAGAGTGATAGGGAGATAGATAGATAGAGAGATAGAAGGTGAGAAATTCAACATGAATAAATAATATAAAATTAAACCCTATATATGCACTTACAACTCAGTGGGTAGAACATTAATATGGTATAAAACAGATAGACATTCTCAAGATTAAACAATTACATCACACTAAGTATAAAAATTACATCATATACAATAGATATGCATTCACATAGACAAATAATATAACTTGAAACCTTAGATATACACTTGCAACACTGTGGGTAAAATAGTTACATTTTATACAATAATAGACTTTCCTGAGCATAAATAATATAGCTAGAAACCTAATAGGTTATGCACTTATAACACATTGTGCATAACAATTACATCATATTCAACATATATGTATTGAGAGACATAAACAATATGACTAAAATCCCTACATATGCACTTACAACACAATGGATAAAAAATTACATTATATACAACATATATGCATTCACATGCATAAATAATATAACCTCAAACCCTAGATATGCACTTACAACTCAGTGGGTAGAACATTAATGTGGTATACAATACATAGACATTTCCAAGCATAAAAAATATAGCTAACAATTACATTGTATACAATAGATATGCATTAAGAGGCATAAACAATATAAATGAAAACCCCGTATAAGCACTACAACACAGTGGGTAGAAGATTTACATTGTATACAATAGATATGCATTCACATGCTTAAAAAATATAATTTCAAACCTCATATATGCAGTTATAGCGCATCGAGTAGAACATTGACATCCTTTAAAACATAAAGGCATTCCCGAGAATAAGTTGTACAATATAATTGAAAAACTTATATGTTTATGCACTTACAACACACTAGGTATAAGAATTACATTGTATACAACATATATGCATTTAGAGACATAAGCCATATAATTGGAAACCCCATAGATATACATTCTAAGGAATAAATAATATAACATAAAATCACATATATGCACTTACATCACACTAGCTTAAATAAGTTTTTTAGCATATATTTGTTCTCATTTTAAATTAGGGGATTTATTAATTGAATTCCCCTCTCAATTAACAAAAACATATTTTTGGAAAGTTCTAAATAAATGACACAATGTCTATTATCCTTAAATCTAGTTGTGCTCGATTCATGGGATAACCCCTACGAAACTTGTTTGATTCATAGTCTCGTGCTCTCTAAGTATGAAAAAATGAGGTATAATTTCATTTTCCTTTGAGCATGGTCATGAGCCTTGAATCATCCTCTCAAGCACTCTCCTCGTTTCATTTTCTAAAACTTTCAAAATGAGTATTTTCTCACTTTTTGGTTTTCCCATTGTTAGAAATTTTTTCAACCCATGCAATAGCACTGATTTTCAATGCTCCTACATGGGAAGTTGGAATTTTTTTAACATGCTGTAGTGTTGATTTTTAGTGCCACTATACATCATTGGAATTTTTGAGAATTACACTTGTGCTGATTTTTAGCGCAAGTGGACTCCTTTATTTTCTATCTATGTGACTGACACTCCCACATGAGTGTAATTAATGCAACTTAATGCCTTTTTAATTTCACTTTAAATTGCTTTTAAATCACTTTGTTTTCATTTATTTTTTACTTTCATTCTTCTTTTGATGCCTGCAGACCTGGCCTAATCATCTAACCTCGAGTTCAAACAGATTTGTGGTGAATCTTGGTGTGTGGTTGATCCGGGGTTTCATTTTAAACCTCCAAGTATGTTTTCCATTTTTGCCTTCCCTTCTGATTTTCATATTTATTATTAATAATTAGGGTTTAAGTTTTAGAATCATTTTTAATTTATCTTAATTAGGTTTGTTTGTTAGTATTTGTAAACCATTTTCATTTTTATGTTTATTTTTACAAACCAATCTAAGGATTTGTCTGTCGGACTGCTTAGGGTTTTCCAACTATAGATTTACCTCTTTATTTTTATCATTTGAGTGATTGTTCATGATAGATCAGTTTTCATCAATTATGCGTTGAAAAATCATTTCCAGCTTTGTGCCATAAATAGCAAATGATGTAGTGTTGCTTATGCCTTTCCATGTAGGGTTGACATGCAAACCTTGTATACTACATTGACTTCCGCAATACATGAGTCAACCTTGTTTCATGTATCATCAATGTTTTTCGCCATGATGCATTTGAGTTTTCCCAATACTTAAATGCTATGGCATCGAAAAACCCCGCCATGATATGAATAACACCAACACCAAAGACTTGCATGAGCACTGAAAAAATGTGCTTCAACATGCAACTATGATTTACGCTCCGAGTTATGTAAGGGCGCTGAAAATCAGCGTTGTTACACCTTTTTTGTTGTCAAAATAGAGAGGTGCTAAAATTTAACATGAATGCACCAAAATTTGAATTTCCACATGCAAGGTTGCATTTTTTAGCAATATTGCAAACAATCAAGCCCTTCCAAGTCATGCATAGGAGCTGAGAAAGTGTGCTGCTAAATATGTCCATATAAACATGCAAGTAATGCAGAAGCATTGTTTTTTAGTGACTCCACATATGAGTTACTCTAAGCATGCAGTGGCACTGAAAATCAATTCCCCTCCACAAAATACTGAAATTTTCACTAACACCCAAAATTTTCCTGAAATGCTTTCAAAGCTTTGTTTCACTCGCAATTGTTCAATTTTTTCTAATTAATTGCTTCCATCTGCTAACTCCATTGCACTCACTCGGATTCTCCCCACTCTCGCACTTACTCAATGCAATATTTTTTTAATATTGGGGAGAACCTCTTTGTCTCATTGCAATGTCTTTTCATGTTGATTCAGAAATTTGTCAAGGATTGCTTTGCAAGATATTAGCATTTCCTGATTCATTCAATGACAACTGAGGAATCTCCATCTTCAAGCAAGAAAGCTGCCATGAAGTATAAATGCCAAGGTGTTTATCCTCCTACAATGGTTTCATCTAAAATTGATGAGGTCAAGGATACTAAGATAGGACATTTGGACATGGATGAATTTGTCAAGAGAACAAAGAAATAGCCTCTAAGTCAATAAATGAAGTCATTAGCTGCTTCATTTCTAGTGGCAACTCACTATCCTAAATTTGTTCTACAAGTGGCTTCCCATTATGTTAGAGAAGACAAGAGTGTCAAAGATTCTTCGGGGCATGTGATGATGAGACTTGATGTAGAATTCTTTGATATGGTTTTCCAAGTCCCAAATATGGGAACCTATACAAATCTGACTATTCAAAATTCTTAAGAGACTTATGAAAAGAATCAGAATGCAGCTAAGCAACTAATCAACACCAAGTGGTTGAAAACTCCTAGGCTTGATCTAGCAAGATGGCCTAAAAGCTTCCCCCACAGTGATTTTGTGGAAGATGTGAATGATTTGATTACTCTCCTAAGTAGGGCTAAAGGTTTTCCAACTTCTTCAACATTTCAAGAATGGATTTATGAGTATATCAAGATTATCAAGAGGGAGAATCAACACATCTTCTGAGGTGCATAGATTAGTGATGTGATCCATGATCCACTCATTAAGGTGCACACTTCATTGAAGTTTGACATGACTTCATACCTAGTATATGTTGCAACTACAATGAGGTAGTATCCAGGCATGACAGCAAAAGGAGATAGAAGATATGTGTCTGTACATAAATATTATCCTCAAATCACCCTTAAAGGAAGTATCAAGCACTTTAGAAGGGTGAATGCTGCTTTCTTTGCACCATTATTGTGTATGTCCCCATGTCTCATCCTAAGAAGCATTATTTCATTCTAGCCAATGCATTTAAACAACATAATATTTTCAAGGCTAAGATGTAGAAATAGCTTGCCCCTATGGGTTTATATCCTATAAATATGTCATCCTCAACAATTCATTCTAAGTTATATATTTTCATTTCTCTAAATTTTAAAATGTGAATCAAAGGACTTGTGAGTTATAGCCCCATAATGTAACTTATATTAAAAACTCTAGATATTGCTTTTAAATGCTTGATATAGAGGAGTTTGAGGGAGTCAAGGCTAGAAAATAGTTGGTTTGGACACTTGATTTATATAAAATCTAGTATCTAGCTTTTTTTATAACATAATGAAATTGAGAAGATTCCACTTGCTCTCCTTGATGTGGATTGATATTTATTAAATTTATACAACTATCTCCATTTGTCAAGTTTAGAAGTATGTGTCTATGTTGGTTCCCGATACAATGTTGTACATAATTTATTTTGTGAAGTATGGAGAATTCTTATTAGACCTTATTGACTTATCAACTCTCTCAACATTGTGTGGATGGAAGATTCTTGCATTACTTTATTTATTTGTGGAGTTGGCTCCCCTGGCATCATTATGATAAGTCACTGGCATAGATATAATTAAATGTGATGATTTCTTCCATTCCCTAAGATTTGTATGGATGAAAATATTTAGTTATTTCATAATGACAAGAAAAGATACATAAATATAAGGGTGGTTTGAGTCCCAATAATTTTCATAATCCTTTTATAATCAATCTAAAATAAGCATTGGAAGATCATAAAGTTTTGATTAAGAACAAAACTTATTTCCTTAGGAAATCATTAGGGGTATAGTAATGGAAATAATAAATTAGAGTGTCTTAAAAATAGGGAATTCTATATAAAAATAATCTTATATTTATTTTGGCAAGACATAATACTCAAATGATAGAAATGAACATTAAAATATTAAGATTTAAACAATAAAAGGAAATCTTAAAGAATGAAATGTTAAGTCCTTTGAGTTTCCTTACTCAATACTACCTTAACCGAAATATATATATATATAGTGGTGGATCAAATGGTATGATCACTCAATTTACTAGAATTGTAAAAAAAATCAATGAGCTAAATTAAAAAGGTTATCTTGCTTGAAAATTTTATATTATATTATATTTATTTAATTCTATGATGGGACTGTCTTAATTTTTACCCATCAATGTGGATGAAGAGGAAGGAATTATGGTTCAAAATTTTGACTTCATAATTTTTAACTATGAATCCCAAGATAATTTTGACTAAATATTCTCCCATATTTTAAAGCTTTGGAATTCCTCCCAAAATTACATCTAAGAGAGGATATTGAGAGGGAGTTTAATAAGATAATGGATTTTTGAATGGTATTGGTGGTTGCATCATTTCTCATGCTCTAGGGACAAAAATTCTTTCATGACCATTAATTTCCTACAAAGTTATAGGCCACGTATAATTTCCTCAAAATTACATTGTATTCATAAGATATCAGTAGTTTTGAAGTCATGCTAGGTATCGTTCAAATATATTTACAATGATCATTGCATCGAAGTGTTAAATGTGTTGTGTAAGAAGGAAGGTGTTTTGTGATGAGCATAAAGTGTTTTGGGTATGCATTCATTTGGAGAAGGCACTTATGTGTTCAAATTATCAAAATAGAGAGTTCATTTACATCCTCTATTTTAAGTTAGAAGGTTTATATTGGAACAAGTCAAACTCATCATAATTTAAAACTAATCATATAAATCAGTAAAGATCTATCCTTGGCATTCCTAACACGCATCTTTCGGCCATCTAAAGCTCAAATAATTAAAAATCACAAGTTTATTGATATCTATTGTTAGGGTATTGTATGTTTAACTAGGTAAGTTCACCATGACTAAGATCTAGTTTAGCATATTGCACAAGCAAGAGTAGGTAAAAAGTGTACTCAATGTATTGCAATCTTTTGTATGTCTCATCCACCATATATGTAACAGGAGATTCTATGCCTTCGTATACTAATAAGGATATCTACTCAATCAATCTATACACTGCAAGAACATTAGAAGAACAAATGCAAGGCATAGATCTTGCATTAATATGTTGTCATGTCATCTAAGTTCACTACCTCGCTTGCAACACGCTTGATATCAATTAGCTATTATGAATATAGGTTAAAATATGAGTGACAAAAGTAAAATCACTTACCAACTAACCATGAGAACCTACTTTCCCTATTTAGAAACAAAATCACATAACTTTATGACACTACTTTTCTACATCAATATTCAACAAAAAGAAACCAAAACTAAACATTTCAAAACACATTACAATTCTATACTAAAACACACACCACTAAACTGAAAAGTAAATTATCTACTCCTAACAAAATACTAAAAAAAAATGTCTATTATCTAAAAGGATAACAAACTTAATAAAATGAAAAAAAAAAAATGACGAAGAGTCTTTACTTCTCCATTTAATTTACAAAACAAAACAATAGAAAGTCCAATTTTTTTTTCAAACTAATAACCAACCACTTCAACAATGCTTTAACCAACTTTCTCAAATGATCATCTTTATGTCATTTTCTTATAGTTTCAACATTTGAAAAACCTCACCAAATATTTTGTTGCACATTTCACTAGCATAAATGAGACACCAATTTTTATTAGTTCTATCACTCTACACCTTTCGAGATTTGGATGATTGAAAAAATAAAATATTGCTTATGTATTACAAATGATCAAATGATTACACACATAATATTATTATGTGGAATTTTTATTTAAGTCATTGTATTGGTTTACAAAACCATTCTCATGAATAACTACCAATTGTCAAAACTAACAATAAACTAGTATATTTATCTTTATATAACATCTATATAAGTAATGTCGAAAGATATATTAAAAAAACATCGATCTTTCTCTCCTGGCGTTAAGTTCATTTCACCAGAGTAAACATGAATTGCAACCTTCCACTACCACCTGACTACATGAATTGAGTAAATAGTAATCCACGCTATAGTATATAGCCAAAGTAGTTGTTCTACTTCCACTACCACCTAGACAAAAAATTGCAACAAAATAACCAGCATTGCAAAGAATATGCACTTACTGTTGATGAAATCATCTAAGAACACCATACTTGGTTTAATCAATGCTCAAACTTAAGGCGGATTTGTCATAAATGGTGAACACTGTAGAAAGTTACTGACATGTCCTCATTCACAGGCCTAGTCACTCTTTTTTCATATAGGAATATTTATTACTTACTTTTCACTGTTGTTGTTCACCTTTTAATCACTTACTATTCACTGCTCGCTTTTGTTCAATAATATATTTAGATAATGCCGAGAGATATATCCAGGGCAACAAAAGAATCAGAAGTCACATTACAATAGATAGAAGAAAGAACTGAGCTAATAAAAGAAATAAGTTGAGGAAAGAAGAAACTACCAGACTTCGCAATAGGATCTGAAGATGGACATGAGCCTGTTTAAAGAGAGCGAGGGTTTGTATCAAGATCTATAGAAATACACTTCTAGGGTTAGGGTAATTAAGAAGGAAGATTTATGTGTTTATAGGAGATTTCTAAAGAACTGAGCTAATAAAAGAAAGAAGTCGAGGAAAGAAGAAACTACCAGACTTTGCAATATGATCTGAAGATGGACATGAACCTGTTTAAAGAGAGTGAGGGTTTGTATCAAGATCTACAAAAATACACTTCTAGGGTTAGGGTAATGAAGAAGGAAGATTTATGTGTTTATAGGAGATTTCTAGTGTGTGTATTTTTTATGTCATCCATAAACAAAATTTAACAGATTCAAGGATTTTTATCAGGGAGAATGAGCTTCATGGCTTTCCATGGATGATATTTTCAAGAGTCTAGTATTTCTTGAAACCTTGTTGGCAACCCAACTTCCCACTCAAGCCCTTTCTTCCTTTGCATGTGTGAGTTATTTTTACAAACCTTTCTGGCTTGGAAATAAAACATTAATGAATTAAATGTCCAAGAGATTACATAATTGATCTCAATGGCTCCATCAAATAAGATCCAAATGGGCTCAAAAATCTTGAAGGGCACACATGGTGCAAATAATTAGGCATGAAATTGAATTTACTTGAGCACCTCAAAGTCCACCCTCCTTAAATGAATTTTTCCATCCGAAAGCTACAACAAAACCTAGGACTAAACAAAAGAGGAAAATAGTTGCATTGGGGATTTCCAAAAAAGATTGGCCAATTCTTTTTAAAAGATATAATATAATTAGAAACACAGAATAATATTTACATGCAGAACTCTAAAAAGAACCAGAGATAAATGCATAAAAAACTCTGCATATAATTGCATTGATGAGTGAGATATCAGAGTTTGATTTAATCTTGCCATTGAATTCATAATTGCATTGATGAGTGAGATATCAGAGTATGATTTAAGCTTGCCATTGAATTCATACTTTTCATTTTAAATTTTTCTTGCAATGGTTTTAGATAAAGAAGAACTAATATTTTTGTTATTTCGATTGTTTTTAGAAAGCAACAATGTCTAGATCAACCCATTCTAGATCATCCATAAAATCCAGTTCAAATTTTATCCACAGGAATTATAACCAATTTTGGTTACTGTGAGTATAGGCATGGAGCCTACAATGAAATATTTCAATAACAAGACATGTCTCAAGAAGACAAATATCAAAACATACACTTAAGATTTGGTAAAATTGATCCATAAACATCATTCAAGAAAATAAATCCATAAGACATTTAAAGTGTAAAATTGAAAAGTGCATACTCCACACATTTTCCCTTTAGCTTTGTGTTGTGTCCATTACAATAAACACAATTTTGACCCTCTTGGAAGGTGAACTATCCCAAAAACACCTCATTCCACATTGAGGTGACCCCTTCCATATCAAAAACCCCATTTACACCCCTATTCTCTACTTCTCAATCACCCAAAGCATTAGCACACCACTCCTATCCTTCCAAACAAGACTACAAAACATTTTTCCACCCAACCAAATGTCTTTTCACAATAGTAACCCTAATTCACCTCACAATCAAATTGGACTTGGAAATATTTATTTAATGGATTTTTGCCTAAAATGGAAGTAAAGATGCCATCTCCACACATACATGTTATTCTCAATAAAATAGGGCATCCACCATTGCTACATGCAACTACCTCCATAGCCACAACTCCTACAACTGCACCTACGGCCACACAATTCCAAAAACTCATGCAACTACTTTTGTTGGATTAAGCCTAGGATATTTCCTTAGTCAAAATCCTAAAGTTCCATAGACACCAATTTTTCCCTTTTAGTATCAACAAATACTATTACAGATGAAACACACGTTGAAACACTTTGTGTTAACGGACATATAGAGGACACAAAAGTCTAGATTTCTACCTTAGTTAAACCCCTAAGCATGCAATAGGCACCAATTTTCTTTCCTTAAAATCAATGTTGCTCATTTACTTAAAATTAGAGTTGTAGTATATGCCTCCACACTTCCCTAGCCTTTCCTGCTCCTTTCTCTTTTCAAATTCTACTTGTTTATTTACTTAAATTAGAGTTTCATAATATGCCTCCACACTCCCACCAACATGTTTACTACTATACAAAGTATGGGTATGAGTACAATATGGCCCAAATACAAGTCATATAATGTACCCAAAACTAATGCAAAACATTAGCCATGCCCTATATGTGCAGATATGACACTTTTCACAATTGAGATGAATCCTCTTGCGTAGGTACATAAATACTTTACACTGCAAGGTTTCCAAGTAGCTGCGTGTCTTAAGAAATTTGTAGAGGCTTTTGAAATTTGATTAGCATACTAAATCTGAGACAACAAAACATAATCATGTTTTAAATGCACAAAAAATAGTTGATTCTGAGAAAAGGAAAATCCCAATTATAATTTTAAGAGGAATGTATTAGCAAAATATTATGTAAGGACTATAATAAATCAAAGTAGCAGCATATTTGTTTCTTGTTTGTGGAAGTCAATTGTCTACTTACAAATAAATGGAGAAAACAATATGTGCAAAGCTTTGTGAAATGATACATTTTAAGAAAGCAATGACATACAACAAATTGAAGGAAACGATTTACTAAAAATAGTGGGTTTGTATCCTTGTTCTAGATATGTTTGAAAGGTAAATCCATGAGATTTTTAAATAAGAAAGGGTGCTACTATCATATTTTTCAGAATTCTCATAAATAAAGTTATATATGTTTTGTATTTTGGATATTTTTTAGTAACAATTCTATATATATATTCTTAATAATAAAATAATTTTACTTTTTAAATGTTAATTTGTAGTTGTATTTTTTTACATATATTTTATATTAGATATATTTGTGAGGAATAATAGTATTAGCCTCCCACATCTTTGTAATATCAAGATATGATTTGAAATTTTCAATATCGGCTATTAATGATTATGTTTATTAGATTCTTAGTAATCAAGTATATCCAACTTAATCATAGTTAATACAAATTTTCATTTTAAGAATATCCCTCATTTAATTACTTAAATTTCTTTTACATTTTTAGTTCTATTTTGAAAGTATATGTGTGATATATCACTCTATGCTTCTCTATGTAAATGACTAACACAACTTAACCTAAATTAAATCCGAATTTAATGTGAGGTTATTTAAAGTGATCTTATGCATTTATCATTATTGTGTTATCACTCCTAACTAAAACACATAGAAATAAGAAGAGATTTAATAATTAAAAACTCAAAAGCCCAATTTTTGGCTTGGATACCAAATGTAATGCTACTTTTCTCTAATAGTTATTTAAGTAATAGCAAGGGATTTAATATAATGAATATTAGAATTAAGATAATTTAAGTTATGTAATGTTATCAACATAAGAGTGAATAATCAATGTAAATTACAAGCATATAACAGTTAAATAATTAACATAATCAATGGAAAAACACATCCACATAGATTAATCATATTAATAGCAAAATAATATAGATAATATTCCAAATATTGTTGAATCAATGGTTTTCAATACTTATCTGTACATATATTTTGAGAGGCTACCATCCAGCACTTGGAGGAATGGTTATAGGTCTAGGATTTTCTCGGCACAAACACCCCCAAAGGAATAGGTTCTTGCATAGAACCAACATGTCTTCACGACATAAACTTGGCCTTGGCCAGGACACTCTCGAGTGTACACTATACCCCGAGTTGGACACACGTTGTGTGCCCCTTATCCCAATGTTTCAATGCCCACCCATGACCTTAACCTTCACTCTTTTGTGCCTATGTGTTTCTCTCTCTAATTCCTTTCCTTTTTATCTTCTCTCCTTGAATGTTCTCCATGCTTGAATATCCTCCATGCCTCTCACATGAATGATCTATATATCCTTTTAAGGGGTGATTTCCAAACCATCACACCCTTTCACAAAGGTTGCCTTTTGTGTGGTGTATAAAATAGTGGAGTAATTAGTAAAACTAAACAAACATCAATGAAGACGTTTTACATAAAAGAAACTGAAATAACAAATTGAACTTCTATGACTATCCTCTCAAATCATCTCATTGCTCTCTATTCTCATGATTTCTCCATTCATTCTCTTAGATTTATGTATTGCACATGAATTTACAAGATTGCAACTTAAGAAATGAGATGCTATATGAAATGTAAAGCTAAATTCCTACATCTACATGTTTTTGATATTTTTGATTGCAATACTAAATGAGATCTATGATGTAATGTTGTTGTATTTAAAATGATGCTAATATGATTATTGTAATTGAAGATGCAATTCTAAATGAAATGATGTAGGAAAACACAACAAATTAAGATGCTAAAACTAAAATTGCCACGATAATACTAATATGAACTAAATGATAAATGCTAAACTAAAATGCTCTCGAATTGCTAATAAGATTTCTACAGCATAAGTTTATGATCCAATCCTTCTTGAAAAGCTGTAGAATTTCCTTCTATTTATAGATTTTCCAAGCTTGGGATGAGGTGGCAAAGATGGACGGTTGAGATCGTGATCCTAAGACATCAACAGTGGAGCATAAGGAAGTTGGAGGAATTCATGGAGGCTACTCCATTTGGAAGAGAAAATCTTCCAATTGTCAAAGAGCATCAATTAGAAAGAGGAGTCACGTGTCTCCAAGGAGATTAGGAGGTTAGAAGAATATTTCTAATTTAGAAATTAGAAATAAAATAAATCATGTGACATGTGATGATGTGGAGGGTGAGTTGGAGGAAGTTAGAGAAATATGGAGAAATGTGACAAATTTGAATTAAAAATTCAAATTTAAATGAAGAAGGGGAAATAACTAAATGACAAATTATTTAATTTGTGCATTTAATGAATTCAAGAGAGAAAATGATTTTTGAATTGAAGAATTAAAGAGGTGAACCATATAAATAAATTCATCAATTTATTTATATAAGTAGAGGAATTAAGATTTATTAATCAAATAACTAGTGTTTAATTAATTGTGCTCCAGACCATTTCTATGTGTATAAGCCTTTTGACAATTATTTAAATAAATAATTATGCTTCCCCTTTTTAAATAATTTTTATACATTTCATTATTAATATTTATTTTAACCAAAGGATCATAATATCATATAATTTTTAACTCCCTTTTAATTCTAAAGGATTATTTAATAGATTTATCTTCTCTTGGGGAAAAAGTCACATAACAGATATATGATTTGAGCTCTGTTCAAAATATATACTACAGTCTAGATTACTTCTCTCCAATAAATATCTAGTAATCTTGCTTGACTCAACATTGTTTTTACCATCTCTTGTACAATCAGATTCTTCCTTTTTGCAACTCCATTTTGTTATGGAGTCCTAGGAGTAGAAAATTTCCTCTAGACCCCATGTGCTCTTCACAAAATTCACCATATTGGTCAGAAGTGAACTCTCCACCTCTGTCTGATCTCAAAACCTTGATTGTTCTTCCAGTTTCATTCTCAACTAATACCCTAAATGCTTTAAACTTCTCAAATGATTCTAACTTTTCTTTTAGGAAATTAATCCAAGTCATTCTAGTATAATAATCAATAAGCATCATAAAATATTTATCACCTTGAAGACTATTTGTCCTCATTGGTCTGCATAGATCTATATGTATCAAATCCAATTGCTTTGTTGTAGAATATTCCTTATTAGGAAATCTGGACTTTGTTTGTTTTCCCTCATGACATGGTTTGTAGCTAATAGGTTGAGGTTTCTTGATCTTTGGCATGTCTCTGACCATTCATTTTGAGTTGATCTTCACAATTTCATAAAAAAATGATGCGTCCCAATATTTTTTGCTAGGGCCAATTCTCTTCTCTCTCTATATAGCGAAGCAGTTTTGTCCATTTAGCTCACTAAGATGATATATCACTCTCAATCCTGTTTCCTTTTGTAATCATATCTTTGGTATTGGATTTTCATATTTCACAACCTTTAGCATTGAAAGAGATCTTGTAACCTTTATCACACATTTGACTTAGACTCAAAAGATCATGCTTTAATCCTCCAACATACAAAACATCATGAGTTTTTGTCCTACAACCATCAAGACTCAAAGTACCCTTATCAGTAATCTTAGCAATAGAATTGTTTTCAAGAGTTATAGACCCTCTATCAAATTTCTTGAAATTCATGAACTTAATTTTATCTCTAGTCATTTGACTTGAGCATCCACTATCGACGATCCATAGATTCTTCTCTTTTTTGAGCATATAGTGTAGTTTGAGCTATCAAGGATTTCTCTTATATTTTTTCCTCTAGTTTCTTCTTCCATACTTTATTTGATTCATAACTCTAACATTTTGACCCTTTTGTTTTTGTTTTCGATAGAGGACTTATAAAATTGCTTTTATAGTTTCTAGCAATATATCCAAAATTGTTGAATTTGTGACAAATAATATTGAAATTATACAAAGGTGTAAATGCATTACTATTAACAAAGTTATTTCTTCTTACCAGAGCTCTTCTACAATCCACAACATTATGACCAAAATGATTGTAGTTAAAATATTAACCAAAAAAGGAATGATTGAACCTGATATTGTATCCTTGTCCTCTTGAAGCTTTTCTTCTGAATCTTTTGTTCTTCCTTTACACTTGGATGAAACCATTATTCTGCACTTTTCTATCATTGATTTTTGTAGTTTGTTCAGACTTTGAACTTCTAGAACCAATCTCTTCCAGATTCTCCTTATCAGGCTTCATAGGCTACTATGTCCCCTTGTACTTTTGTTCATCAACAAAACCAATACCAATTTTGATATGTGAAGATCTCTGGTTATCTATTATTTGATCCAATATCTCAGTGCTCTTTCCAAACTTCATCTTTAGCAGATTATTTACTTTATCAAGATCTTTCCTTAGTGACACAATTTTTACTTTAAGATTTTCACAGTCCTTGTCTCTTGACAACAACCTTTCAGTCAATACTTCTTCAATCCTCTTTGCTTCTTCTACTTGAATCTTCAATTCAATGATCATCTTCTCCACCTTCTCAATATTCTGAGCTAAACTATTTTTAGAATTCACTTCCTCAACAATTATTTTATTTTGTCTCTTAATCTCCTTTCCAACATAGAGAAACTCTTCAACAAGGTCTACCTCAACGCCATTTCTAGAATTTATTTTTGCATAATCTTCAGTAGTTTCCATAGCCATGAATACAACCTTCTCTCTTTCATCTTTGGAGATTTCTTGATCCTCTTCATTAGTAGAGTAGCCTTCCTCATTAATGAATAAAATATTTTTTTTCCTTTGAACTTTATTCCCTTTCTGATATGATTTTTTCCCATGCTTTTTCTCAACATTGTTA